>PVLC010031511.1:0-12500 GCA_004027655.1 Graphiurus murinus
TTGTAATCCCAGCATTCGGGAGGCTGAGACCGGAGGATCTGGGTTCGCGGCTAGCCTCAGCTACCTAGTGAGGCACTCCGCAACTTAGTGAGACTCGGTTTCAAAATAAAGAATAAAAAAAATAGGGCTAGGGGTATAGCTCGGAGGTAGAATGCCCCTGAGTTCAATCCCCAGTACCGCAAAAAAAAAAAAAAAAAAACAATTGAGTATACTTTGGCATTATTGAGGTATAACATACAACTATACTTTTTCTTTTTTAATCGCAGGTTAGATCAGATTTGACAATGTACTGATAGGCAGTTTTTTTTTTTTCATCAAATATCCCAATCAAGGGGATATTTCTAGTAAAAAAAATAATAAAGATAAAAATGTCAGTTTATTTTTTTTACACTTCAGTAATTCTGTCAAGATCTATTATTATCCAAAGTTCTGGGATTACTGTTGTGGTTTAGTAATATATAGATAAACTTCAAATTAGTACATTTAATTATGTATTCTGTATTAAAGATTATATTCTGCATAGAAATCAATGTTGAGAACTTCCAGTTATAGTCCCCCTCCAGCATGTGGGGACATTGTTACACTTACTCATTTTGGAAGTGACTTTATAACAGTTCAGAATCATCTGAACTCTCTTTAGATGCACTTTCTATTTTTAGCCTCTATTGTATTACACATTCTTGTTTAAACAGAAGTGTCAAATAGTTATTGTAAAGATAAAAAAATTAACTTGAATTGCTTTAATTCTGAGGTATAATATTTTTCATTTATATGTGCGAATTTTAATTCATGTGTTAAATATTTTACTAAATTTAAATAATGCCATTTAAGTTGACATTTATCCTATTTAAATTGTTATTTTTACTAAAGCAAAATGAAACAAGAAAATAATGATTACTGATTAAAAAATAAGTATGTTGATTACAAAAGGGCAGAATTTAAAAAGGATTTATTCCAGGTGTCAGAAAAAGTAGGTCTTCCAGTGATTATAGGAAAGAGTTTTGTATTATTTAGAAAAAAAATAATTTCTATTTTCCTCTCTCTTTTTTAACTCTTCTTATTTGGAGATTGAAACCCTGGGCTTGCCCTCTAATTTTTTTATCATTCATTTTTATAGTCTCTTTCTTCATATTCTTTATACTTCCTCAACTTTTTATTTTTATCCTTGATAGACTTTTAAAAAATACTATCAGCCAGGCATGGTAGTCCATGCCTGTAATCCCAGTACTTGGGAGGCTGAGACAGAAGAATTACAGGCTTGTGGCCAGTCTCAGCAACTTAGTGAGGCCCTCAGCAACTTACTGAAACCCTGTTTCAAAATAAAAAATAAAAAAGGGCTGAGGGTACAGTGCAGAGGTAGAAGGTTCAATCACCAGTACAAAAACAAACCTAACACATTTTTTATTTCTTGAAATTTTTATTCACTGAATTTTTGAATTTTACTTTCTCAATAGCATTGTTAGTTTATGGACCCTATTCTCTCTCTCTCTCTCTCTCTCTCTCTCTCTCTCTCTCTATATATATATATATATATATATATATACATATATTATATATATTATATATATGTATATATTATATATTACATATATGATATACATATTATATATAGAGATAGATAAGATAGATGTAGATATAGATTATATATATGAATGTATCTTTGCTGCTCAAGGAATATTAATTTTAAATTTTCTTTTCCTTTAAGTGTTCATCTATTCCCTGCATTTGTATCGGTTTCATTAGTAATCCTTTCAGTTTATATCATCTTGTTTGTTTTTTTCCTGATGGAGGTTTTCTAAATTATTTGATAATCTTTGTTTCTCTATTCATGATTAATATCGTAATACTAGCAATCTAATTTTAAGGTCAACATGTATTGAGGAAGTTTCTTTGTTCATGAGTCTCAGAGAAGAATAATTGACTAGGAACCCACCTGTTTTATTTGTGACCTCAGTGGATCATATCTGTAGCCATTTCTCATCAGTGGGTCAATTTCCCCAAAGGGAAGTCCTTTAATCCTTTGCCAGTGGATGTGGTTAAATAGGCGGGATGAGTAAGTCAGGCAGCTTTTTGAAAGCTTCAGGTATACAAAGTGTTAGTGTCTTTTCGCCTAGTTGTCCCTCAGGTGAGGAACTTTGATTTCAACTCTCTAGAAAAGGCTTCTGTCTTCTGTCAGTATCTACACTTTGGAAAAGATTGGGGATCTGAGATACAACTGCATAAACACATTTCCAATAATCTATCTGGTTTAGACCCACCTTCTACAGTCCCTGTACTTCCTGAGTTCTGTGGTGTGCATTGTCTTGTTGGTTCTGTAAGTGCTGGAAAAAAAACAACAACAACCTGTAAATTGGCTTTAGCTGCTTCTATGGGGTGGAAACATGCCTACCAGATGAAAGAGTATGACTGGAGCTATGTCCAGAGAAATTACACACAGACAGGCAGCTGACAAGAAGTGAACCAGAAAAGGCACAACACGTTTCCTTCTTCAGCCCCAGGGTCTCTCTCTTTTTTTTTTTTTTTTTTATAATCACCTTCTATTGGCAAAAGCCTAACTTGTAGCTACTTGGCAAAGTGCAGCTTGTGATTCTAGCTTCCTCAACACAAAGCCCCAAATATAAGGACAGATTCTGAGCTGAGAGACAATAACATAATAACTGACATCTTGACATCTTGGTGCAAATACTTAATTTGCAATTGAGGCAAAATTTGCATAAGCATTAAGCATGTGTTCATCTCAGTGAGTTTTGACAAACATATGTCTTCTCATACAACCAACATCCTAAACAAGATATGGACCATTTCTGTCATCCAACGAAGTTCCTTCATGCTCTTTTCAATTATTCCCTCCTCTTGCAGACAGTATTTTCATTTATTTCATTATAGATTTGTGTCATTATAGATTAGTTTTGCCAGCTCTTGAAATTTTGTTTTGTTTTGTTTTGGTGATACTAAGGATGGAAACCAGGGGCATTCTACCTTTGAATTACACCCCCCACCCCCGTTCTTCTTTTTTCTTTTTCTTTTTTTATTTTGAAATAGGGTCTCACTAAGTAGCTGAAGCTGACCTTAAACCTGTGATTCACCTGTCTCAGCTTCCCAAGTACTGGGAATCCAGGCATGCACCACTATGTCCTGCTCTTGAACTCACTGTTTTTTAAAGATGGGGTCTTGCTCTGTTTCCCAGGCTGACCTCCAGCTCTTAGGCTCAAGCAATCCTCCTGCATCAGCCCCCTAAAGCAGTAGGACTACAGATCTGTACTAATATATCTGACTATAACTTCTTATAAATGGAATCTAAATAATATAAACTTTATTGTGTTTTCCATTTTTAGAGCAGTTTTTCTTAAGTACCAAGACTTTCATTTAATTTTTACTTCTCTCACAATTATTAAGTCACAAGTATTAAGATTATTCTTGCTTTTTCTATTATTAATCATTGAATACCTTTGTTTATAAATTCATTACGGATTATTTTATAGACACCTTATCCATAAACCATCTATTTTTAGGACAGATTACTAAAAAGAAAATAGAAATGTCAAAAACTATCTACTAATTTTGGACTCTTGGTAAATATGACCAAATTACTCTATAGAAAAGTCAAATATATTAAATACATTTGTTTGCTTTTTTTAAAAAAAATCAAGGGGATAACCCTAGTTAACCAGAATATTAAATAGATTAAATTTATATAACCATCCCCAAATAAACAGTAATAACATTTTTAAGGCATGGTATTGGAAAACATCATGGATATTAAAAAGTCAGGCATATGAAATTTTGTTTATTGACTGCTTTATGTAAAGGGCTGGTTAGTGCTCAAACCATCTGAAAGTGAGAGCTCTTTAGTAAAATAAATTAGTAAGTGAAAGACCAATTGTGAAAAATGGCTCCCCCCAAATTGAAAAAAGGTCTGCATAGCATCTGACCTATCAAAATGGGCTTAAATAACATTCTGGGGGTACTAAGCTAAGTGACGTCTTGCTCCTGTTTCCAACTGCCCGCTAAATTAACACCCTACTCAACACAGTGTGAGTTTGCTTGCTCAACTGCCCTCTATTGTTATGTTTGAAGGTATTTACTTTTGAAATAAAGTACTGAGGATTGTTGCTTATTGCAATCCCTTTGGGGTACAGTGATGACTCAGATATATTAACTAACTCATATAGTGACAAAAAGTCCTGAAAAACATATCAAACAGGCTTCTTCTGTTTTACATTCTTACTCAGTTCGGATTTTGAATCTCCAATAAATTTAACCTGAGAATTCAGATGAAGTGAGTATTTTATATATAAAGATCTTGGCTAATCTTCAGGAATTGTTCTCTGTTGACTTAGCAGAGGCCTATCCCTTTTGAATTTCTGCCTGGTTTCAGGGGACTAAGCTCTAAAGGGATTACTTGAACTCTCATATTTAGTGTTCAAGTGGATGTTGGTGTAAATGCAGAATGGATTGGAACAATGGGGCCTTGCAGTTCACCAGGGGAGAGCCCTGAGCTCAGAATTAGTTCATTTCCAACAAGCTCTCTGAGAGGTCATCTAAGATGGAGGATGAACCCATATAGTGTGGTGTACTATTCTGTATGACAGACACTGCTTCATTGCCTCAGTAGAGAGTAATTATAGACTATTCCTCAACTCAAAAAAGCTCTAGGAAACAGCTCTTCCCTAAAGAGGAGATCTGAGTATCATGTAAGGCTATGCAATGCCATATTCTTAATTGTAATTTTTATCCCTCAAACTGAAAATAATGCTTCCTACAAAGTTTTTTTTTTTTTAACAAAAAACATAAATAAAGACAATTCACATTAGTGGAAATAAAATGTTTTAATAAGTATATTTTTAATTTGGAATTTATTATCTTATATTCCTCTTTTTTGGGCTCGAGTTTCATCAATGAACAGGCCTGGATCTCCAGGTTGACACCTGATAAATATTTGATTGATAGGTGAATTGATTGCTTTTGCCAACCAAGAAAAACAGTGGCTGATATGGCTTTACTTAAGACATCTTTCAAATAAGACAATTTTTCCTTTACTATCAGTTTGTATCTCCAATTTAAAAATATCAAGGTTACTAAAGAGTAAGATGATTTATGAGTTCAGAGGAAGTCATGATTTTATAAATAACACCCAATTCCAAAATATATCCAAAGAAATGTGGGGTGATTTGGTGTTCCCCATTCATTAAACAACAAACAAGATGACTTCCACATTGGCCTAATAGATACATTATTTGATATAAAATTTTCCTTAAACTAACATTAAGGTTAAAATATGAAATATATCTGAGTGATACATGTACATGAAATATATATAATGATATATGTTAATATATAATGAAGCTTGCTTTGTCATGGCACTTATATATTTAATATGCATACCTAGCATGACCCATACAACTGTACATTAGGCAACTCTTTTGTTCAGTGTATTCATAAATTATTGGGCACAGGAAGTTAAAATTAAACTTAATAATTTAACAAATAACGTACAATAAGAACATAAAAAGCACAAAGAATGATAAGGAAAATTAAAGCACGGTTCTATGATGAAAAAAACATATGAGTAAATTGATTTGATCTGCTTGGTCTATTCCAGCTGGTGCCAGCATATCTCATATTATGATGACATTCTATAATGAAAACTTTGGAATATTAGGGGCATTCACCTAAGGCTTTCTCCTCTCCTTCCTTTACACAGTTCTGATTTTGTCTTGGTTTGCTGTTAGTCCTCTGGACTTGGTTTTGGTAGATGTTTGAACAAGACATGCATTTTGTAGGGATGGAGATCCACTGAAAATATTTCAACTTTCAGGGAGATCATGACTAGATTAGCATTTTTGAATGGCTTTTCTTGTCATTTAAGAATTGTGTTGTAAGAATAAACTGGAAGCAGAATGAACTGTTCAAAATGTATCGTAATGCTGCAAATGAAAAGACTCCAACTAAGGAAGGAGAGAAGGAATCAAGAAGATAGGATGAATAAGGAGTATGCAAATGAAAATAGTTACAGAACTGGGTTACCAATTAGAAATAGTTGCAGAAAAAATAGGATTCTAAAATGACTAATGGTTCTAAGATAAATGTAAGCACATTTTTTTTTCTGGTTATTTTTGGTGTTGTGTTCGCTTGTTTATAAACTGATATACCAGTTTATATGCCAGAACAGAACCCAGCACACAGAAAACACTCAGTGAATGTTTACTGAAGGAATGAGTAAATGAATAAGTAACTTAGGTAACTAGATAGAAGGTAGTACTAGAAATGTAGGTGGAGTTATAAGAGTAGAAAAAAGGGTTGAATGGTGAGGAAAATGGAATGTTCAATTTTAGAAGTCTTAAGTTTTTAGAAACTTGAAAATATAAATTTAGAAATTATTTCTAGGCATCTAGGTTGGCAGTTTTAAACCACATGATGAAGTATGGTTTGAGCTGAACAATTTAGACTTTTTAGAATGTAGGAATGGCTCAAAAGGTAACCATAATTAACATTATCTTGAAAGAACATGATGACTAGAAAGGGTGAAATATTAAAAAATATCTATGAAAAAAAGAAATTGCAAGTGAGTAAGTTACAGCAAGTAAGAACACCAAAATTGCAGAAATCCATGGTAAAATTTTCAAGAAGGAAAACTTAAATAATATTGTCAATGCCTAAGATAGGATCAAATAAATTGGTGCTATGGCAATTGGCAATTATGAGGTCCGTTCCTTCATGTGTGTGTGTGTGTGTGTGTGTGTGTGTGTGTTGGTGTAGCACTGGGATTGAACTAAGGGACATTTTACCTCCTAGAGACACTCCCAACCCTTTTTAAAAAAATTTTGTCTTTTGAAACAGGGTCTCATGAGGTTGCTGAGAGTCTCACTACATTGCTGAGGCTGGCCTGGGATCCTCCTGTCTCAGCCTCCCAAGTAGTGAGATTATAGGTGTGTGCCACCACACTCGGCTTCCATTCCTTCATTTTTACATCTTAATTCATTTAATGAACTGGCACTAGTTATCAGTTTGTATCAGGCATTTAGTTAGATGGGAAATGGTTGGAACTAAAACAATATACAAGATGAATACAGGTCTTGTCCCCAAAGATTTTGTAAAACAAAAAACAAGGGATAGAACCATGAATAATGACATGCCTTCCTGTTGATATTTGTTTTATTTGTAAAATTTATGAAACATTGCATTTTTTTTTTTTTTTTTTTTTTTTTGCGGTACTGGAGATTGAACTCAGGGGCATTCTACCTCCGAGCTATACCCCCAGCCCTATTTTTTATTCTTTATTTTTGAAACCGAGTCTCACTAAGTTGCGGAGTACCTCACTAGGTAGCTGAGGCTGGCCGCGAACCCGGATCCTCCGGTCTCAGCCTCCCAAATGCTGGGATTACAAGCGTGCGCCACCACGCCCGGCTGAAACATTGCATTTTAGTAAGTAAAAATGCACTAGAATCCTAGAGGAATGGAGAGGTCAGTTGCACGAGGTAAGGGGATAAAAGGCATTTTCTCCCTAGAGAAACACTGGGAGTTGAAGCATGAAAAAGAGCCGCAGAATGGGTTGAAGAATGTTCTGGATTGAGAAAGAAAGTTCAAAGGTTCTAGAACTTTCTGGATTGAGGGAAAAAGCTCAAAAGTTCATATTCCTCTGGAATAGGTTTGGTGAGTTCCAGAAAGTGGGGAATCACTGTGGCTGAGAGCACTGTAGGGAAGAGGTCAAGTGAGAGGACGTGAGGTCAGGGATAGATGGGAGTCCACCATGCAGGGATTCATATTCCTGGTTAGGGAATGTGAGTTGTATTCTGAGTGCAAGAGGATCTGGGAGAAGCTTTTGGATCATGATCTTGAGGCAGTCACAAGGAGAAAGACTCTGAGAGAGGCAAGGCTGGAGCGTGGGTAGAAAATGGTGCCGCTGTCTAGGTGACATGCTGGTGGCTTGGGCTAAGGTGTTCCATCTAGGAAAGGAACAGAGTGGATGAATTTGTGCTCCATCTTGGAATAGTGCTCACGAGATGGATAAACAGGGACTGAGGGCTATATTCAGTTAAAGCAACTTGACAGGTTTTTGAAAGCGCATCTCTAAATGTCCGACTTACAGAAGTAATCCAAGTGCATGGCTGGTCTGGTCCAGGGGGTTCAGCAGGGAGATATACGCAACACGGTGGAGACCACTGAAGATTGCTGGTGAAGAGAGTTTCTGCTTCCAAGAAGCAGGCTGACCAACTGCATGTGTTGGTCAAGGGTTATTTCACAAATGGCTGAGTAGGTGACCGCTTCCCTGTCCCGGCTGCCCAGGAAACCATAACACAAAATAAATAATAAGATTTATTTGATTTCCATAACTGAAAACACTGGAGATGCTGTATTGCCATTTATCAGTGTTACAAACCAAGGGTTCAAAAAACTGCTTGGGCCCATCTCTATTTGTCTGTATTTTATTGGATCAGCTCCCATGCTCTTTGTCTTTAATGACTATCCTCCAAGTCTCTCCCTTTTCCTAATCTCCCTACCTGCTTTCCTTCCTCTCCCTGTCGGTGATCATGTGTGAGTTCCAGGTAGGATGCTGGTCAATTTATCGTCTTACTAACTATAAGTGAATCCACACCACACTTGTTCTCTCATCCTTCCTTATAATCCCAGAGTCTCATATGCCTCTGCCCTTAACTCTACCACCTCATGCCCTTTTTGAGACACTGTTACAACTATCATTTCCTCTCCCTTCTGTCTTTAAGTACCACACTTTACCTGCTCCTGCTCTTTAGACAGTAATTATCTCAAGCCCTTCTCGTCAACTACGACAATCTCTCTCTCTAATTCAATTAGTTCCTTCGATATTCATCTAAGGTTTTTGAGAGAGGGCTCTACTCACTGTATCTACGGCACACTGCTGTGTATTTCCTTCTCAGAACCGCAGCTGGTCTTGCCACAAACAATAAGAATTCCTAACCATGACATGTAGTGTCATGATGTGTAACTCTTCTTAGAATATAAAGGCATTGAGGGTAGAGGTCATACATTTTCTCTAGAAATTTGCATGTGCCTAAGACATGAGAGGTTAAAAAATATTAATTGATTCAATATGTAAAAAAAAGAACATGCATTTATGGTTGCTAGGGCTCTGGGTGAATACTCCATCCAAAATACCAACACACCCAAAATCTTTTCTGAGCACTCTGAGCCCTGCCTTTCACAATGAGAGTATCATTCTTTAAGCCTATACTTTTATTTCCTGCTGAGATCCTCAGGGTGCCTTAGGCATTTAAGGTCAGAAGGAAGAGCAGCTGGGGAATGGAGATGGCTGCAAGGAAAGCCACGTCTCCCAGAGATGTGTATCTGCCCTAAAAGCAACAGTGTTGAAGGAAAGAAGTATTTGTTAAGTCCTAGTGCATGGGAAAGTGTGTGAGGTGATGCATTTTTTACTAGGCGAATTGAAAGGACTGTAAGGTCCCAATCACGTCTCCTCCTAGGTATTGTCTCCCTATTTTATCCAGGGAACAAGGTTCAAAAGTATTATTTATTTCCTTTTGATTGTTAGCCATTGCACATTAAATTTTAAGCAGCCCAAAAGGAATGCAATGCCCTACTTCCTTGTTGCTTTTTATGAGGCTTTCTGTGGAACTTCGAGTCCAGTGCCAGGCTTCACAGATAGACACAGACTGACTGACTGACTGACTGACTGACTGACTGACTGACTGACTGACTGACTGACAGTAGGATAAGATGGTGCAAGTTTGAAGGAAAAGATAAAGGGTCATGGGAGTAAGAAAAAAAAAAACAAACACCTAAGTAGCTGCATGTAAGAAATAGACACATATGCATACTTATTGGGGAGAGAAAAAGAGAAAAAGAAAAAGGAGAGAGAGAGAGAGAGAGAGAGAGAGAGAGAGAGAGAGAGAGAGAGAGAGAGAGAAAGAGAGAGAGAGAGAGATCCTCAGTTTAAAAATGTTTAGTCTTAAGTGTCTACACAAATCAATAAAAAATGTAGAGCTTGTGCTAACTAATGTCTTCACAGAGATAGCAGCATGCTCTCCCTTCCTGAGTCCCACACCCCACCATCAATGGCACTAATGTCATGTATTCTTTCTATTAAATTTAGAAAAGAATTGTTCTGTCTACCTGCATGAAAAATTCATCACTTCCTATACTGTAAGTGGCTTTGTGTTTAATGCAGGTATATCTTGCTTGTCAAATTGCTTTTGGGGTTAAGAATATTTTTTAATTCCCTGCTTTTATTTATTATCTTATTACGTTTTTAACTGTTGATGTTTATTTTTTATTTGACATCCAATGAATTTTCTCTGGGTCTGCCTTTTTAGTACTGGCTGATGTTTTATAACATATTGATTCCCAATATTTTAAACTGACCCACTGTTGATATGAGGATCACACTGGGAAGTAAGATGTTTACATCTCGCTATGAATAGCAGATAAATGAAATAATAAAGGTTGTCAAAAGCTGGGGAATAAAGTAAGCCAGGTTCTTGTTTGCTCTCAAGGATATATTGCTAGGGAGCTTAGAACCAGCTACCTTCATAATGCAGAAGAGTAAAGTGGTTCTGGGTAGGAGACTACTCTTTTAGACACTGGAAATATTAAAGGAAGTTTTTTTTTTTTTTTATAAAAACACTATTCAAAATAGAGTACTTAGTATTTGTCCATCATAAAGTACTTTATTAGAAATAAAATCCTTATTCTATCAGACTCTAGAGACTAACTACTTAAGTTCATATCCTCTTTCTGCTGCTTTCTACTTTGGTGCCCTGACCTTGAACAAGTCATTTAGCCTGTCAGTGTCCCAGATAAAATGTAAAAAGAATAACAACACATTTATAACTGTTATGAGGAGCTACAGAGATAATGCCTGTAAGCATGTAGAACATTGCCCGATAAATAATAAGTGTGCAACGTGTGCTAGCTATTGTTACTACTATTGTAATTAGTCACAAGAAAATTGTGTGTGTGTGTGTATATATATATGTAGAAGCAGACTGACTTAACCTTATTTCTGTGCTTTTCTTTCAAAATATGCAACACATTATTTAACCTATAGAATATCATCAAATGTCTTCTTCCTCTGATTCAAGGAATGGTACGTACATTTCATGAAACTAGCCCTAATCTCTTAGGTAGAGTTGAGTCCTCTCCTTTTGTTCTGTCAAGGAACATAGCTCTTCCCCTTTCATGACACTTACCATGTTTCTGTTGTTCACAGATACACTTTCCAAATAGAATCTTGATTCTTTTAAGGGCAAAGGCAATATTGCATTCCTACTTTTACCTGCAGGACTGAAGAGAGGGCTTGGCACAGGTGGTTGCACATTATATGCCAGAGGAATGATGGATTCTATGCCTTGATGCAGAAAGTCCTAGCCCTCTGCTTACTTGGACTTACATTTTTCCTAACCCTTTGTCTATATTAGCCATCATTTGCAAGAGCTCTCTGATAACAAGTGTGGAGTTGTTAAAATTTGGTTGAATAGGACAACAGCATTTAAGATAAAGAGGGTGGCACACCGAGAGTCGTCGTAGGCATATGAATGTGACACTTTGAATCCCCCTATGATATATAATTATATCACACTGATAAAAGGATAAAAATCTAAAAAAAAAAAAAGGACCATTTGCAGAGGTATGCTTTGTAGCTTGCTTAGAGGATATACTGATTCTGGACTGTGTAACTTTCATATCCAAGACTTTGTATTTTGTTCTTCACAGCCAATGTACTCTTATAGTGTTCAAAACAGATGTGAAAGTCAAGTTTTTTTTTTTTTTTTTTTTTTTAAGAACAAATAATTGGCTATGGATTTTACTTCTCTACATCTATATGTCAGGCAGTACTACTGTTGCTTCTAAACATTCTGCTAATTAACTAATTAATTAATTAATTAATTGGAATCTAACCCAAGGTCATTCTACCTCTAAGCCACAATGCAAGCCTTAATTTACATCTTGTTTTGAAACAGGGTAACTCTAAGTTTCTGAGGCTGGCCTTGAACCTGCGATCCTCCTCTCTCAAGCTTCCCAAGTCTGTGCCACTGCATCCAGCCATTCTGCTGATTTTAACATTACATGATACACAGTGGCTGAGCACAGTGGTCTGCAAGAAGCTTGTCTGAAATACCTGCCATTCCCAAGTTATGCAAGATGATACATGAGAGACCAGAGCAAGCAAATGACCTTGCTACACAGATGCTGATGGACAACTCCAGAGAGAGAGAGAGCTCTCTGCTGTGATGAACCAGAGCACTATAAGCCTGAACATAATTTCATACAAGAATTGGCTGGTGTTGACTTTAAGAAATGACTCTTTGTGCACACCACATATTAGCTCCTGTGATGATAGCTTTAGCTCAGATGTCCTTTCTGTTTCGAAGGTGTGCTGGCACTCATGGTCATACATGGAAGGCAGAAAACATCCTTATCGCTTTTCCTAAATTCTTTCCTGGGCTGGCATTTTGGCAAAGGTATATGCAAAAACTTATCTCACAGTAAAACAAAATGATTCTGCC
>PVLC010031511.1:17500-18752 GCA_004027655.1 Graphiurus murinus
ATCAGTTTGTGGCCATTCCAGTAAGCACAGTTTTACTGTCCCTCACTTGAATCTTGTGGAAGACACAGAGCAGTGCCTTAGCTGTTGTTTTCAGATTGTGGGTGACAACACAGCAGATTTCTTGGCCCCTAAAACATTCTCTTGAGTCCTTTCTTAGCTTTTTTTGTTTTCTTTCGATATATATTCTCAGCTCTCTAAAAGAGATGAAAAGAAATCTATAAAAAAGTAAGTTGTAATACATGAGGAAAAACTACAACAGAGAAAGAAAAAATTACTAGAAAACCTTGGGAACTGGTTTACAAAACTTAGGGATAGGATTAGGTGGTGCCTTATTTTTAATAAGACTAGAACTGATCACACTCATGTCTGGCAGAGTATGCAGGAAAAACTCAAAGGAGCAAAGCAAACCTTCTTAAAGCCCTTGCGGTATCTTGAGAGAACTGAAAAGAAGCAGAATGCATGTGTAGTGTGCAGAGTTCGGACTGACCCAGCGCACTAATGGCATGCTGGGCTCATGATCTGAGTATCCAATGTTGCTTAAAATCACGAATGCCTTAGAAAAGTCTTTTGAAATTGGTTGCCTAAATAAATTTTTCAAGACTTATATAAACTTGGATTAAAAAAGAAGGAACCGCATCCGAAGCAAATTTCTGTTTACCCATAATAAAGGAGGGGGGCTACCTGTTACCATGCACAGTATTTTCTCTATTTTCTTTTTTTTTTTTTTTATAAAGATAGATTTTATTGTAGGAAGCAAATTGTTTAATATTATATCATAGATTTTTATTTATTTATTTACTTATTTAATTTTTTATTGTAGTAACTCGTGCAATATAGCATACATCTTTGTTAAGTACAAATTGTTAACAACATATTTGCACACAATTCTCATTTGACCCCTTCCCCGATTCCCTCCCCATTCTCCCCCTAAGATTCACTTCAGTGAGTGACCTTGATACGATTGTGTAGGTACATCATGTGCTTTAGGGTGTCCCTCTGCCCCCTGCGTCCACTACAATTAAATCAACTTCTTTGCTTATCGAGGATCTCTCTTTTTCATCTGGAGACCCTCCTATGCCCCATCTTCTCCCTAGCATCCACATATTAGGGAGAACATATGCTTCTTAACTCTTTGTGACTGACTAATCTCACTTAGCATAATGTTTTCCAGTTGCATCCATTTCCCTGCAAAGAACATGATTTTATTCTTCTTTATGGCTGAGTAAAATTCCATTGTGTACATATCCCATAG
>PVLC010031512.1:0-18752 GCA_004027655.1 Graphiurus murinus
TTATTTCTTTCCAGTTCTCTCTGCATTCTTTCTGGAAGTTTTGTATCGCTTCTATTATTAAGGATCTGAATTGTCCTTCTGGTAAGCTCTGCCATTCAGTGTCATTGAGTTCTGTTGTTTCGGGGTCATGTTGACTCACTGTTTCTTTGGTATTTCTCCTTCTCATGGTTTCCTTGTTCTTAAATTTATAACTTTGCTGGTCTTGCACACTTTCTCTGAATTTATAGGTTTCTTATTTTTATTTTCTCTCTGTGAATGGTGTCTTGTACTGAGTTGCAATTACCCTGGTATTTCTTCTGCCTGCTCTATTGGTGTCTTTGGTGGGTTTCAGTTGTTGACTTCTAGGATCTAGCAAAAGCTAAAAAGCAACCAATCCTCCGAACAAACATACATAAATCGAAGCAATGCAAACTTAAAACAGTAAAAACGGAACAAAACAAGGCAAAAAACCCCCAGAAAACAACGACCGCCAGCAAGATGCAAGATAAAAATCCCTGCAAGTTTGTAAGGACAGGCCTGGTTTGGCCTCTGCAGATCTTTTGGGTAGGTTTCTGCTGCTGTGGGCGGCCGACACGATGGCGTCTGCTCCTGCTGCGCACACGCCGGCTCCGCCGTTCTCCCTGGTCTGCTCCTTAGATTCTGATCAGTTGCCCATTTCTTTACTCACTTTTAAGCTGCTTTTCTTCTCCTTCCTTCCGTCGAGAAGCTGCTCTGCGGTCGTTTTGATTCAAGTTCTGCAGTGCAGTTATCTCTGCTCTGGCTCTGCGGGGAGAGGTGAGCTGGGATGGGCCTGCACGGGCTTAAGCTGGTCGTACCACGTGTTTCAGACTCTGTCGGAGGTGCCTCGAAATGCCGCTTGGCTAGGATGGGGAGTTCGGGAGTCGCTCACTCCGCCTCTGGCCAGTGGGGTGCAGAGGGTTGTTGTGTATTTCTTTTTTAGTAGATCCCACGCCTGGGGCCGGCTCAATGGCGGCTTCCGCTCAGCAGCGTGACTCCGCAGCCGCGGAGATGGGTTTCTTTGCTCTCCCTGGTCGGCCTTCCGGATTCCGCTCAGCTACATTCCAGTTTTCACAGCGTTTTTCACCCTTTTGTTGCTTTTTTTTCTTTAAAAAGTTGGTTCCACGACTGATTTGAATTGAGTTCACAGCGCCTCTTGAGACGTGTCTCACTCTGTCGCCATCTTCCTCCTCATATTTCTTCTTTTTTTTTTTTTTCCGGTACTGGGGATTGAACTCAGGGTTATTCTACCTCTGAGCTATACCCTCAGCCCTATTTTTTTATTCTTTATTTTGAAACCGAGTCTCACTAAGTTGCGGAGTGCCTCACTAGGTAGCTGAGGCTGGCCGCAAACCCGGATCCTCCGGTCTCAGCCCGGCTAGTCTCCTCATATTTCTACAATTATTCTTTGTTTTTCATGACTTTGACACTACTATAGTACTGGGGATTTGGTACTGGGCATTGAACCCAAGGGCATTCTACCTCAGAGCTGCACCCCAGTCATTTTTATTTTTTATTTTGAAATAGGGTCTTATAAAGTTTCTGAGAATCTTGCTAAGTTGCCAAGGATGGCCTCGAACCAGGGATCCTCCTGTCAGCCTCCCAAGGTATTTTAGGCATGCGTCACTATGCTCAACTCTTGGCACTTTTAAAGAGTAATGGCTAGTTATGTATTTTGCAGTAGACATTTTTATTTTTTTTTGTGGTACTGGGGATTGAACTCAGGGGCATTTTATCTCTGAGCTATATCCGAGTCCTTTTTTTTTTTTTAGTCTTTATTTTGAAACAGGGTCTCACTAAATTACGGAGGGCCTCACTAAGTAGCTGAGGCTGGCTGGGAACCTGGATCCTCCAGTCTCAGCCTCCCAGGTACCCGGATTACAAGTGTGTACCACCATGCCCAGCTACAGTAGTAGACATTTTTAAAACAATGCCAATTCAGTAGTTAAACATTGCTGTTATTTTTATTTGCATTTCTTTGACTAGTAAGTTGCATAAAAGGTATTTCAGATGTTTTGGTCATTTGCATTTGCTTTTGAATCATCTTAGTTTCTGTCCTGTGTGTGTGTTAAAGTAGCTGTGTTTTTTACCTTTTGATTGTTAATCATTGGTAAATTTCAAACATGCTTGCTATATATTATGACATGTAGAGTGGTCCAGAAGTCACTCAGAGAGCTTATGCTCCATAATGATTGTCTCTTAGAAATAGTATTGAGTATATTTGTGTGTATATATTCAGAATACTTACTATAGCATATTATTGGAACATATATCCCCAAAGTATATTGGTTATACTTTTCATAATTATTTATACTAAATATGTATATGCTTACATATACATTTATATTCTTTTATACTTGAGCATAATGTCTCTCTCTCTCTCTCTCTGATGCTGGGGGTTGAACTCAGGGTCTTTAACATGCTAGGCAAGTACTTTACCACTGAGCTGTACCCCCAGCTCTTATTCCTATTTTTTGAGATATTTCTACTAGTTTAACCATCCTTTCTCCTGTTTAAAGGGCTAAAAATTCCTTTGAGGCCCAGGTGTCTAGGAACAGGTCCATTGGATCAGATCGCTCTTGTAAACAACTTCTATTCTAAATCCTTTCTGCATTACATTCTTATTTCTTCAACCTACTGGCCATGTTGCTTTCTTATTTGCTTTATGAGATGGGAGATTGCTGGTTCTAACAGTTTTCTGTAGGATGATTCAAAGAGTAAGGGGCCCATTCTTTCACTTTCTGACCCATAACTTATATTTCTCCAAGAAGATGGTTCCAAAATTCCTATAGTGATATATTCATCCTTAGTGCTCATGCATAACACCACAAGTTGTTTCTCAGTTTGTTTGCCCTGATATTTTTAGAACTTTGCATTTTTATTTATTTATTTATTTATTTATTTATTTTTTTTGCGGTACTGGGGATTGAACTCAGAGGCATTCTACCTCCGAGCTACACCCCCAGCCCTATTTTTTATTCTTTATTTTGAAACCGAGTCTCACTAAGTTGCGGAGTGCCTCACTAGGTAGCTGAGGCTGGCCACGAACCCGGATCCTCCGGTCTCAGCCTCCCGAATGCTGGGATTACAAGCGTGCGCCACCACGCCCGGCTGTAACTTTGCATTTTTATAATCTTACTTTTCTCCTTGTTTATGCCCCAAATTTTCCTGAGCTCTATTATTTGCTTTTTGATGGTGATACTGTAGTTTTAGAATCCATCCAGAGCTAGGCATGGTGGCGCACACTTGTGGTCTTAGTACTTGGGAGGCTGCAACCAGAGAATCATGGGTTTTCGGCCAGCCTCAGCTACTTAGGCCCTCCACAACTTAGTGAGACCCTGTTTCAAAATAAAAGAATAAAAATAGGGCTGGGGGTGTAGCTCAGGTAGATTGCCCCTGGGTTCAATCCCCAGTACTGCAAAAAAAAGAAAAAAGAAAAGGAAAAAAAAAAAAAAAAAGAAAAGAATCCATCCAAACTCTATCAGTATTACTGATGTAAAGTGTATTTATATTTTTTTGTCTTGAAATTTCAAGTTGGACTAGACTCTGTCTCCCGAATTTGTTGGCTAGTTTGGTTGGCTAATAAGGAATAAACCAGCTCTATTAGCTTGCTTTCAATTTTAGTAGATGGTAATTTTGTCAAACTAGTAATTACTTTTGTGTTTTTAAGCTTATTAATAATTGAGGCATCCAAGGGTATCCTCAGAATATTGATATTCAGTTAAATTTGCCCTTATTCAAGTTTACAAACAAAATATTAGGAGTATTTTGAATAAATATAAAGTTTTTCTTTGAATATTTTAACAGGGTTACATAATGAACTCATCACAAGTTGTGTCTAATAATTCTTCAGAGTTGCTGTTTGACTTGTCCTGGGATTCAGGATCATCACATTACCAAGGGGGTCCAACACCTTCTATAGCAGGTTGGTTTTAGTACTTTTACCCAAAAATTATAAAAGCAACTTTGATGAATTTACACGTGGAATTGACTTTCTGTTTTGAAGCCTGTACCCTTATGTGAAGTCTTTCATATATTGTATTATGGACTGGTGCTAATAGTTTTTTTTTTGTGTGTGTGTGTGGTACTGGGGATTGAACTCAGGGGCATTCTACCTCCGAGCTATGCCCCCAGCCCTATTTTTTTTTTTATTCTTTATTTTGAAACAGGGTCTCACTAAGTTGCGGAGGGCCTCACTAGGTAGCTGAGGCTGGCCGCGAACCCGGATCCTCCGGTCTCAGCCTCCCGAATGCTGGTGCTAATAGTTTTTGAATGAATTTTTGGGTGATTTTATGTAACAATCTTTCCTATACTGCTTTGAACTCATTCTCACTTGGAGCTGACCTTAAAAAATCTTTAAATTGCTTCCTGAGTTAGAGAAATCCTCAGGTACCCTAAATACTCTGTTTAAAAAATTATTAATTTCTATGGCCATGATGTTTTTGAGTTTTCAGAATCTTTCTAAAACAGACCAGTTTAGAGAATTTGCCAAACTCTCCTCCATTTTTTTCATAGTAATACTAGTGCTTAAACAGTTTTTACTTTTTATTTATTTGCTGTACAGAGATTGAACCCAGAGCCTCACACATGCTAGGCAAGTGCTCTACCATTGAGTACATCCCCAACTCTTTTTAAATAATTTTCTTATTAGCTGGGCATGGTGATGCATCCTTGTAATCCTAGTACTTGGGAGTCTGAGATGGGAGGATCACAGGTTTGAGGCCAGTGTGCAGTAACTTACTGAGGCCCTGTTTCAAAATGAAAAATAAAATATAGGGCTAGTAGTGTAGCTTAGAGGTTCATATATATATATATAAATTTTTTTTTTTTTTTGCCAAGTTACCCACACTGGCTATGACTATACATGATCCTTCTGCCTCAACCTCTTAAGTAGTGTGCAGTACTACACCTGGCTCACTGATTTTCCTTTCAATAATAATCAATAATACTTTGATACTCTTCTGAGTGTCACTTAGTAAATATCTAGTTAATAAAATAGGTAAGAACCAAAAGAAACAGAAAAAGATAATGGTGTTAAATCTGGTTTTACAAAGCACATAGACTTTATTCATAGAAAAAGTATGAATTCTTGAAATTTGGAAGGAAGGACAATGACTCCTACTCTACATCTAGGTTTTCTACTATAGAGAATGAAATTTTAGCTTGAGTAGTAAGTAGGATAATTTGGACGAAGTAGGTTTTTTTTTTTTGTGTGTGTGGTACTGGGGGTTGAATTCAGGGGCATTCTACCTCCGAGCTACACCCCCAGCCCTAGTTTTTACTCTTTATTTTGAAACCGGGTCTCACTAAGTTGCGGAGTGCCTCACTAGGTAGCTGAGGCTGGCCGCAAACCCGGATCCTCAGGTCTCAGCCTCCCGAATGCTGGGATTACAAGCGTGCGCCACCGCGCCCGGCTCTAATTATTTTTTTATAAACTAATGTACTTAAGCATCTAAAGGTAATTTATTTGTGGGAACTTAATTCAGAATACTCTCTGCCTTGAAGTTTTTATATAGCGGTTTATATTCTGTATGGGAACTCTCCTGCACACGACGCCGGCCTCGCTGGCGTCACACGTGCAGTCCATAGTGAGCGTCCGTGCTGCTGCTCTTCATCCAGGGCCGGTGCGCGCGTGCGCGTGTGTGCGCGTGCGTGGTGTGTGCGCGTGCGTGTGTGCGTGCGGGTGCGTGTGTGCGTGCGCGTGTGTGTGTGCGCGTGTGTGTGCGTGCGCGCGTGTGCGTGTGTGCGCGCGTGTGTGCGTGCGGGTGCGCCCGTGCGTGCGCGTGTGTGTGTGCGCGTGTGCGTGCGTGCATGTGTGTGTGTGCGTGCGGGTGCGCACTCGCGTGTGTGCGCGCGTGTGTGCGCACGTGTGTGCGTGCGCGTGTGTGTGTGCGCGCGTCCGTGGGTATGTTTGCACGCGTGTGTGTGTGTGTGTCAGGAGAGTACAATCGCAATATCTGTCATTTAGCCCATTTTTTATTTAATTTACATGTGAATAATACTTAAAGCACTTATATTTTTCCCACTGTTTAAATCATTGTAGGTACAAATGAAAGTTTGTTTTTATCAAAACGTCCTGCTTCTGAAGTAAACACTGTTAATCCAAAAAAGCCAAAGTCCAATGAAACTGTTTCTGAAATAAATTCCTCATCTGTATTCCCTTCAGTTATATCTCCTTCACTGACACCTTCCAAGAGTGTGCCATCAAAAGGTAAATATGAAATCTGGCATATAAAAAAATTACTATAGTATTTATGCATACATTTTAGAAATTATTATAAATTTTAAAACTACTGTTAGTGGTTATTTAAAGTTAAAAAGTAGTTGAGTGTGGTGGCCCACACCTATAAGCCCAGTACTTGGGAGGCTGAGACAGGATCACAGGTTTGAGGTCTGCCTAAGCAATTTAGCTAGACTTTATTTCTTTTTCTTTTCTTTTCTTTTTTTTTTTTTTTTTTTTTTTTTTTTTTTTTTTTTTTTTTTTTTTTGCGGTACTGGGGATTAAACTCAGGGGCATTCTACCTCTGAGCTATACCCCCAGCCCTATTTTTTCATTCTTTATTTTGAAACAGGGTCTCACTAAGTTGCAGAGTGCCTCACTAGGTAGCTGAGGCTATCCACAAACCTGGATCCTCCTGTCTCAGCCTCCCAAGTGCTGGGATTACAAGCGTGTGCCAGTATGCCCAGCTTAGACTTTATTTCAAAATAAGAAATAAAAAAGTGCTGGGGCTATAACACAGAAGTAGATTGCTCCTGGGTTCAATTACTGGTGCCATAAATAGATAAAATTAAAAAGTGATGAATTTTATATTATAAATGTTCTGAATTTATTTTAGGTGCAACTACTTCATCAAATCAATCTAAAAATGGAACACCTTTTCCAAGAGCTTGTCCAAAGTGCAATATTCATTTCAATCTTTCAGATCCTCTGAAAAATCACATGAAGGTAAAATTCTTTCAAAATTTAATTTTTAAAATGGTTGAAGCCAGACATCATGGCACATGCCTATAATTCTAGCAATTTGGGAATCTGAGGCAGAAGGATTACAGGTTTGAGGATGTGTTGGCAACATACTGAGACCCTGTCTTAAATTAAAAAAAACTAAAAAGGGCTGGGTGTGCAGCTCAGTGATAGTGTGCCCCTGGATTCCATCCCTAGTATAGCAAAAAGGGGAGGAGGGGCATTTGCAAATCCCTAAAACTATTGATGTAAATAATGGTTTATCCTGATATTTAGATAAGAAATCTCATATTGGGTACTTCTACATGAAATTCATATGATTGTTTTTAATAGTTCAGAGTATAGTTCACATAGTTTTATAAATTAATTTTTTATGTTTATTGGTATAGGAGGCTCTTAAATTTATGAAATCTTCAAAGTACTAATTAAGTATGAAGTTTAGATAACACTTGGCTTAGCATACACTTAGAGAATATTACAGTATTCCTCTTTGTCTGAATAAAAATTGTTGTCTTCTTGAATTCTAGTATAAATGACAGGAGGGGGACAAGAAAAAAGTGTAGTTTATATAAGTAAAAGAAGTTAGGAGATGGGATCAGTGGCAAAGAAGTAACTTAGAAAAGTTCCACCTGACTGTTTAAAAAATTAACACTTTTTTTTTTCAGCATTAAAAAATATAAAAAGTAAGGGGAACTTTAAAATTTTTCAAATATTGCCTCTCTATTCATGTACAGAGGTGTATTTGATCTATCACCACTTTCAGCTTCCAGAATAAAGGCTGATAACTGCATTTTGTACTTTAGTCTTACATGAAATTTATCTTCTATGAGTCCTTTTAATTGCTCCGTACTTTGTAATGTTTTGATGAGATGCTTGATGTTATTCATGTTTTATATTAAAGATGGAAAGGGAAAATGGAAGCTATGGGGTTTTTTTCCTAGTTGATTAGACTACAATTTTGTGGTCATTCTTTTTTTTTTTTTTTCAATTTTTACCCATTATGATTTATTTGTCATTCTTTTCAAAAATTTATATTTTTTAATTGTAATTAATAATGCACATTCATTTTGTATTCATGCTTTGAACACATCCACCCTTCCATCTACCCTCTCTTATTCTTTCTTTTCCTTTGTCCCCTTCCCTTTCTTTCCCTTTGTCCCCTTCCCTGATAGGGCCTCTTCTACTTTCAAGTCATTTGTTTGTTTCCATGTTTGAGAAAAAACTCACGATATTTGTCATTTTATCTCTGGATTATTTTCCTTAACATGATGTCCTCTGGTTCCATCCTTTTTCCTGAAAATGAGATGATTTTTTTCTTCTTTATGGCTAATACTCCATTGTGTATATACACCATGTTTTCTTTATCCATTTATCTGTAGACAGGCACCTAGGCTGATTTCATAGCTTGGCTATTGAGCTTCAGTAAACATGGGTATGCTGACTTCTTCTGTATGCTGACTTCATTTCCTTTGGGCAAATACCCAAGAGTGGTATAGCTGGATTATATGGTAGTTTTATTTACTTATTTTTTTTGATGAACCTCCATATTGTATTCCGTAGTGGTTGTACTAATTTACATTCCCACAGTGTATGAGGGTTCCTTTTTCTCTATATACTTGCCAGCATTTGTAATTTTTTTTTTTAACAATAACCATTTGACTAGGGCAAAATGGAATCTCAGCATAGTTTTGACTTGCCTCTCCCTGAGTGCTAGAGATGTTGAACATTTTTCATGTATTTATGCATATCTATACTTCCTCTTTAAAGAAATATCTGTCCAGATCATTTGTCCATTTTTGTATTGAGTAACTTGCTCTTTTTTTTAATTAAGTTTTTGAGTTCTTTATATATTTTAGATATTAATCCTCTGTCATATGAATAGCTGGCAAAGATTTTCTCCCATTCTGTAATTTGTCTCTTCACTCTTGTTTCCTCTGCTGTACAGAAGCTCTTTTGTTTGATGTAGTCCCATTTGTCAATTCTTGCTTTTGTTTCCTTAGCTATAAAAAGACTATTTAGGAAATCATTGCCTATGTCAATATCTTGAAGAGTGTCCTGAATGTTACCTTCTAGGAATTTCAAAGTTTTAGGTCTAACATTAAGGTCTTTGTCCCCTCCTGACTTTTTGTTCAGAGTGAAAGATAGGAGTCTAGTTTTAATCTTCTACACGTGGATATCTAGTTTCCCCATTTCTTTTTTTAAATTTTATTTATTTATTTTTTATTTGTACATTGTAAGCATACATCTTTGTTAGGTACAAATTGATAACCATATATAAGCTCACAATTCTCATTTGACCCCTTGCCCGAATTCCCGCCCCGCTCCCTTGCCCTCCCTCCCTCTCAAGTTCAATTTAGTGAGTAACCTTGATATACATTAGCGAGCCCCCTCCCCCCCGTCCAACCCCTTCAGTTAAATCAACTTCTTTGCTTTCGAGGGTCTCTCCTTTTTCATCTGGAGACCCTCCCATACCCCATCTTCTCCCTAGCATCCGCATATTAGGGAGAACCTATGCTTTTTTACTCTTTGTGACTGGCTAATCTCACTTAACAACATAATGTTTTCCAGTTCCTTCCATTTCCCTGCAAATAACAGGATTTTGTTCTTATTTTTTTTTTTTTGTAGTTATTCGTGCAATGTAGCATACATCTTTGTTGAGCACAAGTTAACAACGTATTTGCATACAATTCCACAATTCTCATTTGACCCCTTCCCCAATTCCCACCCCATTCCCTCGCCCTCCCTCCCCCTTAGGTTCAGTTCAGTGAATGACCTTGATATGATTATGTAAGAACATCATGTGCCTTAGGGTGTCCCTCTGCATCCCCGTGCATCCACTGGAATTAATTCAACTTCTTAGCTTATTGAGGATCTCTCCTTTTTATATGGAGACCCTCCTGTGCCTCATCTTCTCCCTAGCATCCCCATATTAGGGAGAACATATGCTTCTTTACTCTTTGTGATTGGCTAATCTCACTTAACATAATGTTTTCCAGTTGCATCCATTTCCCTGCAAAGAACATGATTTTGTTCTTCTTTATGGCCGAGTAAAATTCCATTGTGTACATATCCCATAGTTTTGTAATCCATTCATCTGTCAATGGACATCTTGGCTGCTTCCATAGTTTGGCTATTGTGAATTGAGCCGCTATAAACATAGATACACATGCATTGGTCTGGTAGTTTGGTTTCCATTCTTTTGGGTATATACCCAGTAGTGGTATTGCTGGGTCATATGGTAGGTTCACTCCCATTCGTCTGAGGGTCCTCCATACTGTTTTCCACAGTGGTTGCACAAGTTTGCAATCCCACCAACAAGGTATTAGGGTTCCCACTTCTCCATACCCTCGCCAGCAGGTGGTGTTGTTCGTGTTTTTTATGATTGCCATTCTGATTGGAGTTAGGTGAAATCTCAGGGTAGTTTTGATTTGCATCACCCTGATTGCCAATGATGTGGAACATTTCCTCATACATTTATTGGCCATTTGTATTTCTTCTTTTGTGAAGTGGCTATTTAGATCCTTTGCCCATTTTTTGATTGGGTTATTTGCTTTCTTAGTTGTGATTTTCTTGAGTTCTTTGTATATCCTAGATATTAGACCTCTATCTGAAGTGTAACTGGCAAAAATTTTCTCCCACTCTGTAGGCTCTCTGTTGAGGTTCTTGATAGTTTCCTTCGCTGTGCAGAAGCTCTTCAGTTTAATGCAATCCCATGTATTGATCTTCCTTTGGGCTGCTTGTGCTTTTGGGGTCTTGTTGAGAAAGTTTTTACCTGTGCCTATGTGTTGAAGTGTTGGTCCTAGGCCCTCTTCAGGTAGCTGCAAGGTCTCTGGTCTGACTTCCAGGTCCTTTATCCATCTTGAGTTGACTCTTGTGCAGGGTGAGAAAGTGGGGTTTATTTCCATTTTCCTGCATATGGTTAGCCAGTTTTGCCAACACCATTTGTTAAACAGGCTATCTTTTCTCCAGTGTGTACTTTTGGCTCCTTTGTCAAAAATGAGTTGACTGTAAGTCTGTGGGTCTGTTTCTGAGTCTTCTATTCTTCTCCATTGGTCTATGTGTTTGTTTTTGTGCCAGTACCATGCTGTTTTTATTACTGTGGCTTGGTAGTAGAGTTTAAAGTCACGTATTGTGATGCCTCCTGCATGATTTTTATTGCTAAGAACTACTTTGGCTATCCTGGGCTTTTTGTTGTTCCAGATGAATTTAAAGACTGATTTTTCTATGTCTGTGAGGAGCGTCCTTGGCAATTTCATGGGTATTGCATTGAATTTGTAGATCAGTTTTGGGAGGATGGCCATTTTGATGATATTTATTCTGCCTATCCAAGAGCATGGTAGATCCTTTAATCTTCTAAGGTCTTCATCGACTTCTTTCTTCAGCTTTCTGTAATTTTCTTTAACCTCCTTGGTTAGGTTTATCCCTAAGTATTTTATTTTTCGGGGTGCTATTGTGAATGGAATTGCTTTCTGGATTTCTTTTTCTGTTGATTTATGGTTGGCATATAGAAAAGCTTCTGATTTTTTAAGATTGATTTTGTATCTGGACACCTTACTGAATTTGTTGATCAGTTCTATAAGTTTTTTGGTTGAGTTTGTTGAGTCTTCTAAGTATAGTATCATGTCATCTGCAAAAAGGGATAGTTTTAGTTCTTCTTTTCCTATTTTTACCCCTTTGATTTCCTTCTCTTGCCTTACTGCTCTGGCTAGAGTCTTGAGTACTATATTAAACAGGAGAGGTGATAGTGGACATCCTTGTCTTGTTCCTGTCTTTAGTGGGAACTCTTGCAGTTTTTCTCCATTTAATATGATGCTGGCTGTAGGCCTATTGTATATTGCCTCTATGATTTTGAGGTATGTTCCTTCTATTCCAATTCTCTGTAGTGCTTTTAGCATGAATGGGTATTGGATCTTGTCAAATGCTTTTTCAGCATCAGTTTAGATGATCATGTGATTTTTGTCTTTGATTCTGTTTATGTGGTGAATTACATGTATTGTTTTTCGAATGTTGAACCAGCCTTGCATCCCTGGGATGAACTCGACTTGGTCATGGTGTATAATTTTCTTGATGTGGTTTTGAATGCGCATTGCTAGTATCTTGTTTAGCAGTTTTGCATCTAAGTTCATCAATGACATAGGCCTATAGTTTTCTTTTCTTGAGCTGTCTTTATTTGGTTTTGCTATTAGTGTGATGTTGGCTTCATAGGATGTGTTTGGAAGGGTCCCGTTTCTTTCTATTTCACGGAATAGCTTGAGGAGTATCGGGATTAGTTCTTCCATAAATGTTTTATAAAATTCACTTGGAAAACCATCTGGTCCTGGGCTTTTGTTTGATGGTAAACTCTTTATTGCTGTTTCTATTTCTTTGATTGTTATTGGTCGGTTTAAGTTTTCGATTTCTTCTTGGTTCAATTTAGGGAGGTTGTATGTGTCTAGGAAGTTGTCAATTTCTTCTAGATCTTCCATTTTGTTGGAGTACAGTTTTTCAAAATAGTTTCTGACTATCTTCTGTATTTCCATACTGTCGGTGGTAATATCACCTTTTTCATCTCTTATTTTGGTAATTTGGGTTGATTCTCTCTTTCTTTTGGTTAGATTGGCCAATGGTTTATCTATCTTGTTTATTTTTTCAAGGAACCAGCTTTTAGTTTTGTTGATCTTCTGTATTTTTTTTTATTCTCTAATTCATTAATTTCTGCTCTGATTTTCGTGATTTCCTGTCTTCTCCTGGCTTTGGGGCTAGATTGTTCTTGTTTTTCAAGGGCTTTGAGCTGTGTCATTAGGTTATTTAATTGGTGGTTTTCTGTTTTTCTTATGTGGGCACTCAGTGCTATAAATTTCCCTCTTAGTACTGTCTTCAGGGTGTCCCAGAGGTTTTGATATGTTGTATCTCTGTTGTCGTTGGTTTCTAGGAATTTTTTAATTTCTCCCCTTACTTCTTCTATGACCCGCTCTTCATTCAGCAGTGTGGTGTTCAGTCTCCATGCGCTTACTCGGTTACTTTGGGTCTTCCTAGAGTTTATTTCTAGTTTCACTCCATGGTGGTCTGAGAAGATGCAGGGAATTATGATGCATTTTTTGAATTTGCCAGTGCTCGCTTTGTGGCCGAGAATGTGGTCTATTTTGGAGAAGGTTCCATGAGCAGCTGAGAAAAATGTGAATTCAGTTGTAGTTGGGTGGAAGAGTCTATATGTGTCTAATAGGTCCATTTGGTTTATGGTATCCTTTAGGTCAGAGGTGTCTCTACTGACCTTTTGTGTAGAGGAACGATCTAGAGATGTAAGAGGAGTATTGAAGTCTCCTAGTATTAGCGTATTGGGATCTATGTGTGTCTTTATATCATACAGAGTTTGTTTTATGAAAGTGGCTGCACCTATGTTTGGGGCATAGATGTTGATAATTGTTATTTCCTCTTGCTGGATTGTTCCTTTTACTAGTAAAAAATGACCTGCTTTGTCTCTTCTGATAAGCTTGAGCTTGAAGTCTAGTTTATCTGATATCATAGTTGCTACTCCTGCCTATCTTTGAGTTCCATTGGCATGGATTACCTTACTCCAGCCCTTCACCTTTAGTTTGTGGGAGTCTTTGCTTGTGAGGTGTGTTTCTTGCAGGCAGCATATAGATGGATTCTGGGTTTTAATCCATTTTGCCACCTTGTGCCTTTTTATTGGGGAGTTAAGACCATTTATATTCAGTGTGATTATTGAGAGATGATTTTTAATTCCTAACGTTTTGAGTTTTGACTTCTGTTTGCAGTAGTGTTTGTTCTTGCCCTATTTTTTATTCTTTATTTTAAAACAGCGTCTCACTAAGTTGCGGAGGGCCTCACCAGGTAACTGAGGCTGGCCGCGAACACGGATCCTCTGGTCTCAGCCTCCCAAATGCTGGGATTACAGGCATGCGCCACCACGCCCGGCTCTACATGTCTGTTTTTATGCCAAAACCATTCTGTTTTTTGTTGCTAATGCGCTGTAATGTATTTTGAAATCAGGTTATTGTGATGGCTCTACCATTGCTCTTTTTGCTCAGGATTGCTTTGGCTAGCTATTTAAGATCTTTTGTGCTTCCATATGAGTTTTAGAATTGTTTTTTTTGTTCTGTTATCCATGTCATTGGTATTTTGATGGAGATTGAATTGAATCTGTAGAATGCATTCAGTAATATGGCCATTTTAACAATATTAATTTTTCTAATCCATGAGGTCTTTACTCTAGTGTTTCTGTTTTTGTTTTTTTTTTGCGGTACTGGGGCTGGAACCCAGGGGCATCCTACCTCCAAGCGACATGCCCAGTCCTATTTTTTATTCCTTATTTTGAAACAGGGTCTCACTAAATTGCAGAGGGTCTCACTAAGTAGCTGAGGCTGGCCTCAAATCCGGATCCTCCAGTCTCAGCCTCGCAAGTATTGGGAATACAAGTGTGCGCCACCATGCCCGGCTTACTCTTAACATTTCTTCATTGTTTTGTAATTTTCATTGCAGATATTTTTCATCTCATTTATTTCTAGCATTTTAATTTATTTTTATTTTTCGAGGCTATTGTACATGGGATTGTTCATTATTGATGTACAGAAAAAAAACCCTAATTTTTGTATGTTGATTTTGTATCTTGCTACTTCGCGGAATTTATCAGTTCTAAGAGTATTTTGGTGGAATGTTTAGGTTTTTCTTTATTTTTATTTTTCTTTATTTTTTTAATTGGTGCATTGTCATCATGCATCTTTGTTAGGTACAAGCTGAAAAAGGCATACATGCATACATTTTTCATTTAACGCTTCCCCAATTCCCACCCCACTCCCTCTTCCTCCTTCCTTCTCAAGTTCAGTTTAGTGATTGACTTTGATATGTTCATGATAGTATATCATGCATATTAGGATGTCCCCCCTCCCCCATATCCTTCCATTAAGTCAAATTCTTTGGTCATCTAAGGTTTCTCCTTCATTTGGAGTCCTTCTTATGTCCCATTTTCTCCCTAGCTTCCACATATTAGAGAGAGCATACAATTTTTTTCTTTTTTGTGATTGACTAATCTTACTTAACATAATGTTTCCCAGTTCCATCCATTTCCCTGCAAATAACATGATTTTGTTCTTCTTTATGGCTGAGTAAAATTCCATTGTGTACATATCCCATAGTTTTGTAATCCATTCATCTGTAGATGGACATCTTGGCTGTTTCCGTAGGTTGGCAGTTGTTAATTGTGCAGCTATAAACATAGATACACATGCCTCAGTGTGATAGTTTTGTTTCCATTCTTTTGGGTAGATCCCAGAAGTGGTATTGCTGGATCATATGGGGTAGGTTCATTCCCATTCATCTGAGGATCCTCCATATTGTTTTCCAAAGTGGTTGCACTAATTTGCATTCCCACCAGCAATGTATTAGGGTTCCCACTTCTCCACACCCTTGCCAGCATTTGTTGTTGTTTGTGTTCTTGATGATTGCCATTCTGATTGGAGTTAGGTGAAATCTCAAGGTAGTTTTGATTTGCATCTCTCTGATCGCTAATGATGTTGAACATTTCCTCATACATTTATTGGCCATTTCTATTTCTTCTTTTGTGAAGTGTCTATTTAGATCCTTTGCCCATTTTTTGATTGGGTTATTTGTTTTCTTAGCTGTGAGTTTCTTGAGTTCTCTGTATATCCTAGATCGATTTCTTTTCTCAACTTTTTATTGTTTTCCTTATAGAGGTCTTTTACCTCTTTGGTTAGGTTTATCCCTAAATATTTTATTCTTCGCGGTGCTATTGTGAGAGGAATTATTTTTTGGATTTCTTTTTCAGTGGGTTTAAGGTTGGCATACAGAAAAGCTTCTGATTTTTTAAGATTGATTTTGTATCCAGACACTTTGCTGAATTTGTTGATCAGTTCTATAAGTTTTTGGCTGACTTTGTTGTGTCTTCTAAGTATAGTATCATGTCATCTGCAAAAAGGTGTAGTATTAGTTCTTCTTTCCCTATTTTTACCCTTTTGATTTCCTTCTCTTGCCTTATTGCTCTGGCTAGAGTCTCAAATACTATGTTGAACAGAAGAGGTGATAATGGACATCCTTGTCTTGTTCCTGTTTTTAGTGGAAACTCTTGCAGTTTTTCCCCATTTTTTTTTTTCTTTTTTTGCAGTACTGGGGATTGAGCTCAGCGGCGTTCTACTTTCAGCTATACTCCCAGCCCTATTTTTTATTCTTTATTTTGAAACAGGGTCTCACTAAGTTGCAGAGTGCCTCACTAGGTAGCTGAGGCTGGCCTCGAACCTGGATCCTCTGGTCTCAGCCTCCTAAATGCTGGGATTACAAGCCTGTGCCACCACACTCAGCTGTTTTTCTCCATTTAATATGATATTGGCTGTGGGCCTATTGTATATTGCCTCTATGATGTTGAGGTATGTACCTTCTATTCCGATTCTCTGCAGTGCTTTTAGCATTAATGGGTGTTGGATCCTGTCAGCTGCTTTTTCAGCATCAGTTGAGATGATCATGTGATTTTTGTCTTTGATTCTGTTTATTTGATGAATTAAATGGATTGTTTTTTGTATGTTGAACCAGCCTTGCATCCCTGGAATGAACCAGACTTAATAATGGTGTAAAATTTTCTTGATATGGTTTTGAATGCGCATTGCTAATATTTTGTTTAGCAGTTTTGCATGTAAGTTCATCAGTGATATGGGCCTATAGTTTTCTTTTCTTGAGCTGTCTTTATTTGGCTTTGGAATTAATGTGATGTTGGCTTCATAGAATGTGTTTGGGAAACCCGGGCATGGTGGCACACGCTTGTAATCCCAGCATTTGGGAGGCTGAAACCAGAGGATCCGGGTTCGCTGCCAGCCTCAGCTACTTAGTGAGGTACTCCGCAACTTAGTGAGACCCTGTTTCAAAATAAAGAATAAAAAGTAGGGCTGGGGGTGTAGCTCAGAGGTAGAATACCCCTGAGTTCAACCCCCAGTACCGCAAAAAAAAAAAGAATGTGTTCGGGAGGGTCCTGTTTCTATTTCATGGAATAGTTTGAGGAGTATTGGAATTAGCTCTTCTATAAATGTTTTATAAAATTCACTTGGAAAACCATCTGGCCCTGGGCTTTTGTTTGATGGTAAAATCTTTTTTTTTTTTTTTGCGGTACTGGGGATTGAACTCAGGGGCATTCCACCTCTGAGCTATACCCCTAGCCCTATTTGTTATTCTTTATTTTGAAACCAAGTTTCACTAAGTTGCAAAGTACCTCACTAGGTAGCTGAGGCTGGCCGCGAACCCGGTTCCTCTGGTCTCAGTCTCCCGGATGCTGGGATTACAAGCATGCGCCACCACGCCCGGCTTTGATGGTAAAATCTTTATTGCTCTTTCTATCTCTTTGATTGTTACTGGTCAATTTAAGTTTTTTTATATCTTTTTGACTCAATTTAGGGAGGTTATATGGGTCTAGAAATTTCTCAGTTTCTTCTAGATTTTCCATTTTGTTGGAGTATAGTTTTTCAAAATAATTTCTGACGATCCTCTGTATTTCCTCACCGTTGGTGGCAATATCACCTTTTTCATCTCTTATTTTGGTAATTTGGGTTGAGTTTCTTTTGGTTAGGTTGGCCAATGGTTTATCTATCTTGTTTATTTTTTCAAGAAACCAGCTTTTGGTTTTGTTGATTTTCTGTATTTTTATTTATTCTTTTTTTTTTTTGCGGTACTGGTGATTGAACCCAGGGGCATTCTACCTCCGAGCTATACCCCCAACCCTATTTTTTATTCTTTATTTTGAAACCGGTCTCACCAGTTGCAGAGTGCCTCACTAAGTACCTGAGGCTGGCCGTGAACCTGGATCCTCCTGTCTCCACCTCTGAAATGCTGGGATTACAAGCATGTGCCACCACGGCCAGCTTGTTATTTTATTCTCTACTTCATTAGTTTCTTCTCTGATTTACATAATTTCCTGTCTTCTACTGGCTTTGGGGTTAGACTGTTCTTGTTTTTCAAGGGCTTTGAGCTGTGTCATTAGTATTTATTTTGTGATTTTCCATTCTTCTTATGTGGGCACTCAGTGCTATAAATTTTCCTCTTAGTACTGCTGTCAAGGTGCCCCAGAGGTTTTGATATGTTGTGTCTCTGTTTTCATTGGTTTCTATGAATTTTTTAATTTCTCCCCTTACTTCTTCTATGGACCCAGTCGTCGTTCAGCAGTATGGTGTTCAATCTCCGTGTGTTTACATGGTTACTCTGGGTCTTCTTAGAGTTGATTTCTAGTTTCACTCCATTGTGGTCTGAAAAGATGCAGGAATTATGTTACATTTTTTTAAGTTTGCCAGTGCTCACTTTGTGGCCCAGAATGTGGTCTGTTTTGGAGAAGGTTCCATGTGCAGCTGAGAAAAATGTAAATTCAACTGTAGTTGGGTGAAACATTCTGTGTGTATCTAACAGGTCCATTTGGTTTATGGTATTATTTAGGTCCAAAGCATCTTAACTGATCTTTTTTTTTAGAAGATTGGTCTAGTGATGTGAGAGGAGTATTGAAGTTTCCTAGTATTAGTGTATTGGGATCTATGTGTGACTTTATATCATGCAGAGTTTGTTTTATGAAAGTGGCTGCACCGGCCGGGCGTGGTGGCGCATGCTTGTAATCCCAGCATTCGGGAGGCTGAGACCAGAGGATCCGGGTTCGAGACCAGCCTCAGCTACCTAGTGAGGCACTCCGCAACTTAGTGAGACTCGGTTTCAAAATAAAGAATAAAAAATAGGTCTGGGGGTATAGCTCGGAGGTAGAATCCCCTGAGTTCCATCCCCAGTACCGCAAAAAAAAAAAAAAAAAAAAAAAAAAAAA
>PVLC010031513.1:0-18757 GCA_004027655.1 Graphiurus murinus
GTAATTGGGAGGGTGAAACTGGAGGATCGTAATAGGTTCAAGGACAGCCTCAGCAATAGAGTGAGACTTTCAACAATCTAGGGAGACCCTGTTTCAAAAATCAAACAGCCAGGCATCAGTGGTGCATGCTTGTAATCCTAGAACTTAGAAGGCTGAGACAGGAGGATTGCAGGTTTGTGGCCAGCAACTTTGTGAGACCTTGTCTCAGGGGGAAAAAAAAATAAAAATAAAGAACTGGAGGTGTAGCTCAGAAATAAAATGTCCTTGGGTCCAATCCTCAGTACTCCCCCCAAACAAAACCAAACCCAAAAATAAAAAGGGCGCTGGGGATATAGTTCAGAGATAGAATGCCCTTGGGTTCAAACCCCAGTACCACACACACACACACACACACACACACACACACACACACGAAAAAAAAAAAAAAAACCAACCCACATGCATAATTGCATAATTGTACATACACATTTGTGTTTCTTTGCTACTTTAATTTCTAGTCTCAATAATCCATATAAATTACAACATTTTAACCAATATGCCTCCCTCCTATGTTTTCACAGAGCTAGTAACTGATGATAGTTTGAAATATGGAAAAACTTAGCCAACTAGCAAAAATCAAAAGCAATCATAAGACTTCCTATGGCCACATATCCCTTCTACATTTCTTAAGGTGGCAAAATAGAACATACACATTGATATAACATTTTAAGCTTCTAAAACAAATAAAAATAAAAGGCAAAGGTGTGAGTATGTATATGCATACCATGCTTGGTGAACAGTTTTTGTATTCTAGCTTCCTTGGAAATAAATAAGAGGGTATCAGTTTGTGAGACTATGAAGAACATAAAACAAGATGATATGAGAGAGTGATGGAGAGTGTGCTTTATTGTGGAGATTGCAGTGAATCTGAATTTTCTAGGTTTAAACACAATAAATAAAGATAATTTGTCTTCTTTATGCCTAGAATGTATAGGAGATATTCAATGAATAGTTTCGTTATTATTTGTTATTGGGAATTGAACCCAGGGGAATTCTACCTCTGAGGTACAACCCTAGCTCTATTTTATTTTTTATTTTGAAACAGAGTCTTGGTAAGTTACTGAGGGTCTTGCTAAATTGCTGAGGCCAGCCTTGAACCTGTGACACTCTTCCCAAGTGTTGGGATTACAGGTGTCTGCTGCCATACTTAGCTCAATGAATAGTTTTGAATGAAGAAATATGAGAATGAAACCTGCACTCAAAATGGTTGCATCAGACAGGAGGAGTAGTCCTCACTTTACTATGAGGAATCTGAGACATTGGTGATTCTTTAGCTACTGAGCAACCATCTCAGAAATTTGGTTTCTTAATTTCCAATCCAATATAGCACATTATTCTCCACAACTGAATAAAATATACCTATATACATGAAAAAATGAGAAGAAAAAATCGTGTGTAACCATGATTCAGATCAGTCTAGCCGAAGCAGCAGACAATGTTGTTTTGGCTTGTGTTTTGGGTCTCAGAGTGAATCAATATTAAAGAGATACTGATATTCTGCTAAATGGAAAAGACAGACGAAGTGTGACTGCACTGGCTCCAGTCCTGGGCCTGTGTTGTCTCAGAAGGAAGCCTATATTCACAGCAGGACCACATTTAGTTACCAACTGTCCACCCAAAAGCTCCTTTCAGCCCCCTCCACTAACCAGGGAACACTTTGTCATAAGATTGTCTTCCTTTAGCTGATTTCTTCCTATTGAGAGCTTTCTATCAAAGTATTAAAAATTGAGTTGTGCTTGCTTTTAGGACTTCACATTTTCTCTTTTGATTAAAGCATGCTGTGGGGTGATAACCCTTACAACTTTTTGTCAGATCACTTCTCATGTCAATTTCTTTCATCCTCATCTAAAAAAAAAACCTGGCATCTGGTAATGATGATTAGGTACCATTTCCGCTGACCTCATCCCTGAGTCAGAGGAAACAGGAGGAAGTAAGTTCAGGATTACACCATCTCAAATTTAAGCCTTGGTAAGGCAATATGGTTCTTACTATTATCTCTTGGGTAAAGGAAGAAACTGAGACATAACTGACTTCTAAGACTTTTCAAGGTCCTCCTGGTAGTCAAAGCCTGTGCTCTTTTAGTTCAGAAGAGTAAGATTGGAGAAAACTCTACAGTTGAATTAAAAAGAGTAGGTGAACTGGGCGTAGTGGTGCACACTTGTAATCCTAGTACTTCGGAGGCTGAGACAGGAGGATTGCAGGTTAGAGGACAGCCTCAGCAATTTAGTGAGGATCCCAGCAACTTGGCAAAACCCTGTTTCCAAATAAAAAATAAAATAGGGCTGGGTGTGTAGCTCAGAGATAGAATGTCCCTGGGTTCAATCCCTAGCACCACAAAAAGAAAATAAAAGTGTGGGTGCCAAGATGGCATGGTTCTCTCTCATTCAGGAAATTACAGAGTTGGCATTGTCCTGTGTAGAAGCTGGGCTGTGGACAAAGAGGAGATGCTGAATGCTAATGGGCAGCTGACCATCTTGAACTTTCATTGTTATCACAAAATAATATGGATGCCTAGAGGGTTCTTATGGCGGACAATTAATCAGCTTCACACCCTAAGTCAGTCCTTACAAGAGATCCGGGAGGGTCATGCTACCATCCTCGGTTAACAGCCAATGAACCGAGAAGCAAAGATTTTAAGAATCCTGCACTCAGCGCTGCCGGAGTCCGGGCTCCTCCATCTAAACACCTTAGACTTTCCGGTATCTGGACAGCGGCTGGAAAGGGTACGTCGTAGGACAACCCTCGGGGTTTACACGACCCCCCCCCCCCCAGCCCCTAAGGGACTTGTTTAAGGCCCCGCGGCGAGAGTGCGGTAGGATGATCAGGGGGAACTAAGACTCCTCAGAGTCTTTCCCTTGAAGGTCCCTTGATCCCCCGCAGTCCGCGGCGGAGGCTGGGGAAGAGCTGGGGCTGGTTTGCACCCCGGACCCGGGCCCGGGCTTTCCGGGGGCGGTACCCAGCGGCGGCGCATTCCAGAGGCGCCCGAGCCGGCGCGGGGTGCTGAGCCACACGGCCCCTGCGCGCTCCCGGGACTCGGAGGAGCCTGGGCGCGTTCCCGGAGCCAGCCCGGGCGAGATTCCAGGGCTGGGGGCGCTTCCGGCTGCCGGATCCCGGGCGATCCTGGGGATCTGGAGAAGCGTGAGGTCCTCCCTGGGTCAGGAACTTTCTGCAGATCCGCTGCGATCCGCCGACGGCGAGGGATTCGGGTTTAAAAGCGGGTGAGTTAGATCACCCGGTGTCGTTCGTGGGTTCCGGCGGAGAGGAGCTCTTCGGACTCGCGACCTAGCTCTCGTGCTGCCCCTACTCCAGTGCTCCCCATCTGTCCTCCTTCTGCCCTCCCCTCCCTCGTCTCCCCCCTTTCACTTCTGCATTTCTTCCCTTCCCTTTCTTCCCCTCCCTTTTCCTCTGGCTCTCGGCTCCGAGTTCCAGCCTCCTTCCGCTCACAATCTGGGGAGGCCGGCCGGAGCTCGGGCGAGTCGCAGCCCCACTCTCAGACCGGCTGCTCCCGGGTTCCCGGCCCCTGCCTTCCCGGGAAGCGCGCCGCCTCCTGGAGCAGGCTCTGCGCTCTTGGCGCTCCAGGCCCGGCGCCCGCGCTCAGTTCCTGGGCCCTGCGCGCGTGGGCACTGCCGCGGGCTCCGGTCTTTGCGGTGCCCCAAGCAGCGAGCCGGCTCTCTGTCCCGCGTTTCTCAGAGTCCCGCGCGGAAGGCACCCGGAGCCTGGAGTCAGGACCGGTAGGTTCTAGCCCCCCTTTGTAGCGGCTTCAGCCTTTGTCTGTCTTGTTCATCTGTGAAATGGGGAAAACATCCTTTGCGGACAGAAAGCAAATGAGAAAGGGCACGTGAAAAGTATCTTGGAGCGGGGCCTTTCTTCACAGCACCCTCCTCCTCCAGGTTATCTGCTTCTTTAGTTAGAATTTAGTTTTCCATGGCGGTGGGCGGTGGCGGAATGGGCTTAGGAGGGCACCACACCGAGACATGTGTGCATATATGAATGTATCATTCTGAATCTCACTACGATGTATAATCATATTGCACCAGTAAAATTTTTAGAAAAATATAAAAGAGCCATAATATTTTTAATGTGCTTTTATTGGTGCATTATCGTCTCACATCATAATGTAAATCATGTTGACATTGACATACATGCACACAGCACATGGTACCCCCATAATATTTTTTAAAATTTAATTTTCCAATGCCTGATTCTTTTGCAATTTCTGCCTCTCCACTCCCTTCCTTGAGTGTAGGGACTGCCTATCTATCTTCACCTCTGAGGCATCCTCGGTGCTTGGCAAATAGTAGGTGCTTAATACATGGTCACTGAGTGAAAAGACAGGGTGTGAGCTTGTAAACACTTCTGTGAATGTCTGGGCGGTTATTCTGCCTGAATGACCAGGCTGGGATCTTACTCCTGCAGCTTCACTCTTTCTTCCTGACTAGCTCAAATCCTGCTGGCACCTGGGGGCTGATGGCTCTTTGGATTGTCTGTAGACTGTGGACACTGAACTCAAAGCTCCAGGCTGCAGTGGAGGCAGCTGCTCAGTTATCCACCCACTACAGATTCCTAGCACAGCTGCTATGATCTGTTTTACCACTGCAGTAGGTAAACAGTGCAGAAGGGGAGCGAAGGCCACAGGGGGTGAGGGTGAAGAGCAGTTTTCTGTGGGTCAGGAGAGCCTGTTAGTTACTGTGAACAGAGGCGTTTGCCCTCTGGACCTCGTCTTCCCCATCTGTTAAATGAGGAAGTAGGAGCGGACAGAGACGTGTTTGTGCCTGAGCATGTTGTGCTCTGAATGCACATGAGAAAGCCCAGCTGAGCTGTAGTCCAGCATGCAAGTTTGTAGTGAAGACTGAAAATGCCAAGAAGTATCTCTGTTCCGGTAGAGACCTCCTGTTTGTAGCCGCCCTGGGGTATGAATCATACTGTGGGTGACAAGACGTGCTCCATCAAGTCTCCCAAACCAACCTCCTGACCTCACAGGATCTCAGAACCATGGCTCCATTGCTCAAGAGGTCTGGGGATTCCCCCTCTCTGGTTTAGCCTGAGGACCATGGAGCTGTGGTGAAGTGTCAGAGACACAGAACAAATTAGACACTGGGTGTTGTAGTCCTGCCAGATACTGGGTGACAGAGAGTGTAAGGGGTCGGCATAACCTCAGATGTATTCCCAGCTGCATCCTGATCCTCTTCTAAAAATGTGCTTCTATTTCTTCTCTCTGGATTAAAACATACAAAGGAAGGAAGTATCTCCAAGGAAAGAGGTGCTTTACTTTGGTTGGCCTTACACTACCACTACTGGGAGTGGGAAGATAGGCACCAGTACTCTACCTTAGGTTTATAGGTGTCAGTGTTGGTGTCACCACACCCTGCAGCTTCCCACCCGCCCTGGCTGGGCGTGCCGAATGGTGGAATAATAATCCTGCTTGACATGAATTGAGTGCTTACCATGAGCCAGGCATAATTCTAAGCATTTTATATGTGTTCACTCCGTCTTTACCACAGTCCTGTTAAGGGAGGAAGCCTCATTTCCTCCATTTAATAGAAGAAGAAACTGAATTCCAGAGAGAGTACACAACTCACCCACGACTACCCAGGAAGTAAATAAGTGGCAGAGTGAGGTGTGATTCCAGGCAAAGTGGCTCCAGGTCTATTCTCTGAACTTCATTGGAATTTGGGGGGAACCAGGGTTCAGATCTTGCCTCTGTCACTTACTTGTAAGATCATCTGGGTAAGGTCAGGTGAGAATTTGATACTTAGTGTGCTAGTGGATCACTGGGGACCCTAGTCCCCTTACATCTTACTAGGGACACAAGAGGATACCTTAAAAGAGTGGAGTGGAAAAGCCTAAGCACTGGGAAACCAGAAAGAGGAACAAGTCAGAATTGGAATTGCCTGGCATATTACACAGCAGCAAGTCAGATTCGAACTGTGCTTTAAATTGTTTGGTTATATATAGCTTCCTTATTTTATTGGTTTGGACTCTGTGTACGTGACTTGTTCCCACTACATAGGATCAAGGAGAATGAAACAGTGGAGGGAGAAGGAGAGAGAAGACCAAACTATGAAGCTGAGCACAGTGGTGAGCACCTGTGAGCCCAATACTTGGGAGGCTGAGACAGGAGGATCGCAGGCTCCAGTTAGAGCAACTTAGCAAGACCCTTAGTAACTTAGTGAGATCCTGTTTCAAAATAAAATAAAGTAATAGTAGAAATAATGGGCTGGGGATGTAGCTCAGAGGTAGGTTACGTCTGGGTTCAACACCCAGTTCCAAAGATAGAGAGAGAGAGAGAGCGAGCGAGAGAGAATGAATATGAATGAATCTGGTACACAGTCACTGCTGTTGATCCCTGCTTTAGGCAGACATGGTAGCCAGTTCTTTGCACTTCACCTCTACAAAGACCTTACAATCTTTAGTTCAGTGCTCTGGCAGCCTCTAACAATTGATTGTAGAACTTTCTTCTTTCTCTCTCAGACTTTTTACTTCATTGCTCTGGGCTGTGGTTAAGGATGGCAAAACAGGAGACCTGTATATTTAGTGCCTTAGGTAGTGTCTTAGAAAACACCTTGCGGCCTTTTAAGATAACTTCTCTCTGTTTTTTTTTTTTTAATGGTCTTTTTCTCCAAGCCCTTTCTGGGGGCAGAGCTGTGGGGTGGGCAGAATGTCTGGAGAGTGGCCAGGCTCCCAGAGCAGGCCAGACCCTCAGAAATCACCTTGTCCCTTTTTTCTAATTGACTGACAGCAAAAACTCAGGTCCAGTTGGAAAGAGTGATTTCCTCAGGATCATACCATATATTCATTTTCTAAAGCAGCTGTAACAACTCAGGAGGCTTAAATTTAGCAGCTTTGAACATTTTTTATTCAATTATAGTTCTATAGGTCAGAGTCCAGTATGGGTCTCACAGGAATAAAATTAAGTGTTGTTGGGCTGCTTTTCTTCCTGGAGGCTCTAGGGAAGAACTGGTCTCCTACTTATCTGAGTTGTTGGCAGAATTCACTTCCTATGGTTGTGGGCCAGAGGTCACCATTTACTTTTTGGCTGTAAATGGAAGACCATTTCCTGCCATGGGTAGGTTCCTTGGCTCTTAGCTCCTCACTCCATCTTCAGGCCAGCCACAGTTCATCACTCTTACTCATGTTCTGTCTCTCTGATCCCCTCTTCTGTCTTCCACTTCACCTTTAAGGGCTCATGTGAATAGATGAGGTCCACCTGGACCATCCAGGGCAATCTCCCCATCTCAAAGTCTGGACCTTGAATCACATCTGCAAAGTTCCTGTTGTTTTTTTCATGACTCCGCCCTCTGAGTCATGCTTCCTTTTTCGCATTCAGGGTTCTGGGGACCAGGACAGGGACATCTTTGAGGGGAGTGTTATTCTGTCTGCCATCTGTGGGAGGCCTTCTGGAGGGAGTGACTTGTTCAGGGTCACACAGTGAGGCGGGAGCTTTGTGCCACACTCCGGGACTCTTGGGGCTTTCTCACCGACTGCCCTCTCAGGGAGTCTCCTTTGTCCGCCCGGCACACCCACACCGCAGCACTTAATCACTAGCACGTAACAGTGATGGATGGTAGTGGCTTAAACAGGACGCTGGGGATTTGGCCTCGGTTTTCTCTTCTGCTGGCTCTCGGTTGGTTTTTGAGACTCTGCGATTGGCTTGTCAGAGAGTATGTGCAGTCTCACACAGTTCTGGCTGCATTTTGGATCTCCTTGAAACAAATATTCTGGTGTTTTTCCATTTTTCCAGTTGCAGAGAAGCAGATAGGAAGTCAGTTAGGGAACTAGTCTTTAACCCGTTAGGAATTTTGGAGGAGACGGGCCAGCTAGGATGAAATGAGAAGAGAGTGCTCCTTAGGGACCTTGGGTCACTGGAGAAAGGCCTCTGATTTGCTTCATTCCATATTTTTGACAGTTTGTGTGCTTGTCCATCCCTTTCTCTGGCTCTTTCCTTTGGAACAAAGGTCCGGGGTGACATGACTCCGTGCTCAGATGGCAAGTGTTTGAGGCTAGTACACGATGGCAGGCTGTGAGGCTGGGACGTCCTTGTCTTTGTCCTGACCTTGGCATGGAAAAATTCACTTCCTTTTTCATCAGCCTCCCTGTCCTCTGACAACAGAGAAAGGTCCACACTTGGGCATCGGATCCCCTTCTTTCCCCAGTGTTCAGCTCCCACATACTGAGAGTCAGAACTTGAATTTGAGCTTACCAGCCTAAAACAAGTCCACAGAAGGAATCCTAGAGGACTCTCTTCTGAAAGGTCCATCTTCTGTCTGGTATGTACAGGGTGGGCTGGGAAAAGAAAGAGGCCCCCATGATCCTTCCTAAATGTACACAGAGCCCAGAAAATAATGAAACCAGAGGATATCATTTTATTTTGGAGATGACTTTTAGGGTCATCAGGACTTCTGGCAGGGTCTTTTTAGATCTTCTCCACAACTAAGTTCCAGGAATTGAGCTCACATCTGAAGTATGCAGTCATCCCTTGTTCATTCTTTCCCAAATCTTATATTTATTGACGCTTACAGTGTGCCAGGCCTGTGCCAGGTGCTGAAGTCACAGCATTATATAAAGCACAAGGCTTCTGCTCTGCATGTGCTTGCAGTTGAAGGGTCAAAGGAACAAGTATTTAGCCTGTTAGGAATTAAAACCCATGAAAAACAAACAAACAGGTGACAAGCTGGGGCTGAAGCTGGGGACAAACAAGCTAATTTTAGATTGTGAAATGTATATGGGGAAAATAAAACAAGATATGAGACAAAGAATGGCTGGCTGGTGAGACTGGTAGTTTAATAAGGTGGATCTGGAAAAACTTCTGTATCATAGACATTGAGATCATAGACATTGAGACAATGGGCAGGGGTTGCCATTCTTAGAATTCTAAGAAGAGGGAACAGCAAGCACAAAGGTCAGCAAATGGGGTCAGCCTTTGGGACACAGGTCATTAGGTGCCCCAGGCCAAGGGGGGCCGGTGGGGCTCTTCTTGGGCCTTGGCTTGCCCTCTCTGTCTGTCCTGAGTGCTTCTTCATTCCCTGGCAGTCTCAGCAGCTCCTTCCTTAGAAAGGGGTCCTGTACGGTGATGATGATGCGTAGCCTTGATGCCGTGCCCTGGGAACCATGAGCCTCACGGTTCACGTTCCTCCAGATGCTTGAAGAGTTACACATCTTCAGTAACTGTGACTTGCTCATCCTTGCTGCCTCCTCTTGGGCCTGTGGGTCCGTCAGGAAAGGAAGCAGCAATGGCATTGTCTGCTCAGAGTCCTGGCAGGGCTGGACAAGGGCCACACCTGCAGGATGCCACCTGCCTCCATCTGCCTTTTCTCCCACCTTGGGATAATTGCTTGCCTGCTAGCAGGAAGTCATTTCTTTTATTACCTTCTTCCTCAGTGAGCTCCTTGGTGGTAAAACCGGTTGGATAACCATTGGTAATCTCTCAAAAGTTAACTGTTAGCTGCAGTTCAGATGAGAAGGGTGTGCTGTTTCCGGTAGAAGGCCAACGCTGGGGACAGGCTGTCAAAGGCTATTTGCTTATGAAACTTATCATTGTGGTTTCCTACATTGGACTCAGATCAGTCACAGAGCAGTCACAGTGCCCTAATTAATGGCAGGGCCTCTGAACTCTTTTTTATTTTACTTTTTATTTATTTATTTTTTAATTGGTGCTCTGAACTTTTTTTTTTTTTTTTTTTTTTGTACTGGGGTTTGAATCTCTGAGCTACACCCTCTAGCCTTTTAAATAAAATTATTTTTTTTGTTTTGTTTGTTTCAAAACAGAGTCTCTCTAGGTTGCTACTTGCTGAGGCCATCCTCAAACCTGCGATCCTCCTGTCTCAGCCTCTTACTAGGATTACAGGCGTGTACCACCATGCCCAGTTGAACTCTTTTTTTTTTTCTTTCAAGAGTTCTTTTTTCTGTGTTCACTAGCTCAATTTAGTTCTATAAAATCCTTACTGTGTACCAGGCATTGTCCTAAGTGCCTGTATTAGTCAGTTTTCTGCTACTATATCAAATACCTGAGATAAACAACTTATAAAAAGAAAAGGTTGATCAATTGGCCCTGTTGCTTTGGGGAGGTGGCACATCATGGTGAGAGTGTGGCAGAGCATGCTGCTCACTTCATAGCACCCAGGAAGCAAGGAAAGATGAAGAAGGAGGGGCTGGGGTCTCACTGTCCCCTTGAGGGGCACACCTCACGGACTGAAGGTCTTCCACTGGGCCTCACTTCATAAAATTTTAACACCTCCCAGTAGTATCAAGCTGGGGACATTTAAGACCCAAACTAAGCCAGGCTTGGTGCCATACACCTGTAATCCCAGTACTTGAGAGGCTGAGACAGGAGGATCACAGGTTTGAGACCAGCCTCAGCAGTACAGTAAGACTCTTAATAACCTAGTAAGACCCTGTTTCAAAACAAAAAACAAAAAGTGCTGGTATAGCTCAGAGTTAGAATGACCCTGGGTTCAATCCCCAGTGCCACCCCCCCCCCCAAAAAAATCCAAAACAACAAATTCTAAATTGTACCATTGCTTTATTTTCAATGACTCATTTAACCTCCACCGCATTCCAATGAATTAGTTACTATTGTTAGTTATTATTTTCCCATTTATAAACAAGGAAATCAAAGCTTGAAGAGGTTAAGCTTTTTGTTAAAGCCACCAGGACTACAAATGCCCCCGACACACCATGTGCCTCAGCACTCTTGGGCCTCCTTGATGTCTGTTCTGCCCAGCCTGCCTTTCCTCTCATTTCTTCCTTTTCAATTCCCACGTATCTTTCCAAACCCACATCAAAGGTCCTATTCTTTGTGAAGTCTTCTATTTTACTTAGGCAAAACAAGGAATGAGGATTGATTTTTTTTTTTTTTGAGCCTCAGTTGTGTTCCAGGGGTGTACATGCGGTCTTACTTTACCCTCACAACTGCCTTTACTATTCCCCTTTCACAGAGGAGAAGATCAAGGTTTCGAGATATTTAAACAACTTGGCCAAAGTTTCCCTTCTAATGAGGATGGAAGACAGGATTCAAATGAAGATCCTCAATTCCGGAGTCTGCTGTTTCCACTTCTTTTCTCATTTCTCTTAGCGAGTGGTTTATACCATCAGTGTAGCTATTCTCTTTGTAGTAGTCCAAATATTTTGCATTTTCTGCAATTATTGATAAAAATTGATGCCTTCTTCTTTCAGAAGAAAGTGAACTTCTTAAGGGCAAAAACTATTTTATTTATGTCTCTCTACACCCACTCCTCCACCTCCACTATTAATCACAGTGCCATAAATGTTTATTGAATCAGATCAGATTACCAACTGTACCAGTTTTGTACTTGGATTGGAGGAATAGGTTTAATCACTGTGCTTGTTAATTTTAAAAAGTCACTAATATGGATTATCATCTGTCTTAGTCGGTTTTGTATTGCTGAGTAAGTTGTAAGAAAAGAGGTTTACCTAGCTCACCGTTTGAGAGGATCAAAAGCACGACATTGGCATCTGCTTGCTTCTGGTGAGAGCTTCATGGCAGAAAAGCAGAAAGGGAGGTGTGTGTAAACAAGGCCACTCATGTGCAGTAGCCTTGCTGTGTAACAGCCTTGCTTCATGGTCACTAACCCACTCCTATGAGCTTGACACTAATCCCTTCCAAGAGTGGTGCCCACATGCCTAGTCACCTCTCAGTACTCTTGCATTGCGGACCAGGCTTCCAGCACATGAACTTTTGAGGCACAAACCATATCCAAGCCACAGCATCTTCTGTCATCTTTGTTGATAAAGACCAGTCCAAGTCTGGGATGCTAACAACTCTAGGGAGAGGAGAGGAGGATGTTTGCTTTGGTTAGTGAGTCCCTCCAGCTAGGAATTTCTAACCATAATAAGAATTTAGAACTCTGTTAAGTGCTATGTGTGACTATCTCCTTTAATTCTCCTAATCCTAGGAGGCAGATCCTATTTTCCCAAGTTTGGTTTTGTTTTCAGTTGAGTAAATAGAAGCATGAGGAAGTTTCCATAAGTTATTCAAGGTTACTCAGCCAGCAAGTGGTGGGGCCATATTTAAGTCCAAGCTGACTGGCCTCGGAGTCTGGATTTTTAATACCATCCTGCAGTGTGAATGTAAAGGAAAGAATCTCTCCTCATTCCTTCTTGTTTTAAAATATTTCCTTCACTTGGAAGTTTCCAGAATATAAGATCTTGAAGACTGGTTGATTTAAGAAATGTTTATTCAGTACCTACCACTGAGTAGAGGCTGCATTTAGTGCAGGAGAAGCCGACTGGGTGCTGTTGGACAGGCAGTGCTGGGGCCTGGACAAAGCTGTCTCTGCCATTCCTCTCCCGGCCCTTTTCTGTGTGCCTGCAGATCACCTCCCTATGGTGGTGGGGTCCTTAAGATCGTCTGCAGGCAGGAGCCTATTGTTTCTTCCTCTCTTTTCTGATGTTCTAATCCACAATAAGAAATAAATAACTTAGAAGGCTCACCATTATCATCTTCAGTATTTGGATTTGGGCCTTAAGCCAAAGGGAGGAAACATAAAGGTGGGACTGCTGACATCAGTGATTCTGATGGAATGGTACTTCTCTTTTGTTTGCTGAGTGTGTGTGTGTGTGTGTGTGTGTGTGTGTGTGTGTGTGTGTGTGTGTGTGAGACCCAGGGGAATTCTACCTCCAAGCTACACCCCCATCCCTGTTTTATTTTATTTATTTATTTATTTTTTTGCAGTACTGGGGATTGAACTCAGGGGCATTCTACCTCCGAGCTATACCCCCAGCCCTATTTTTTATTCTTTATTTTGAAACCAAGTCTCACTAAGTTGTGGAATGCCTCACTAGGTAGCTGAGGCTGGCCGCGAACCCGTATCCTCTGGTCTCAGCCTCCCGAATGCTGGGATTACAAGCGTGCGCCACCACGCCTGGCTCTGTTTTAATTTTTTTTATTTTGAAATAGGGCCTCACTAAGTTGCTGAGACTGGCCTTGAACTTGTGATCCTCCTAGCCTCCCTAGTACTGGGATTATAGGCATGCACCACTAGTCCGGGCTATGTATGTATGTTTGATGTAGAAAATCACCCCCCTCACCTTTTGTGAAATTGTTTAGGGTTCTGGGCCTCAAGGAATCCCACATACTTTTATATAGCAAAAAGGCAGTCAGGAAGCCTGTCTGGCTTTCATTGTTTCCATCAGTGTAACAGTGTTCTCCATGGGCTCCCCACCTGTGTGGTCCCCCAGCTCCCATCTCAAAGAAGATGGTGAAGGAATTCAAAACAGCTTGCAAATCAGGAGACCTGAGTTCTTTCAGTTCTTACACAGTACATTAACTTACTGTGTAACCTTTCAAGTCATTTCCTTTCTTCGGCCTTCATTCTCCTTAAAATGGGAGGGAGTTTAGATGGCTTAAACTGGATAGTATCTAATTCTCTGTAGATTTCAAGAATACTGTAAGTTTAATCTTTAAGGAACAAATCCAATAGGATAGATAGTATAGTGGTGTTAATTTTCTATTGATATATAACAAATGATCAAGTATGTAAAATATCGTTTTTATTATCTTGTGTCCTCTTCTCAGGGTCTTATAAAGCTGCAGTCAAGGAATTGGCCAGCTTGCTTTCTCATCTGAAAGATCAACTAGGGAAGAATCCAGGTGGTTGGCCAAATTCATTTCCTTGGAACTGTAGAATTTATGGTATGTCACTTCTTCAAGGCCAGCAAGAGGGTTGACCTCAGGTAAATTCTGAGCCCTCTTTTAAAAGATTCCCATGGATTAAGTCAGGTCCACCTAAGATAATTTTTTTTGGGGGGGAGGGTAGTGGGACTTGAATCCAGGGGCATTCTATATGCAAGCTACACTCCCAGCCTATTTTCCTTTTAATTTGAAGCAGGGTCTTGCTAAGTTTCTGAGGGTCTCTAAGTTGTTGAGGCTGGCCTTAAGCCTGCAATCCCTCTATTTCAGCCCCCCAAGTACTGGGGTTACAGTGTGTACCACCAGGATAATCTTTCAATAGATCGAAAGTCATCTAAAACCTTTTCCATCATGAGGAATGAACAACTTTCAAGGATTACCGAGTACCTTCTTCATTAGGTTTATTTGCATCTGAGTCTTAAGCCAAAAGGATGAAATACAAAGGGCTGGATTGAGTACATCAGTGATTCTGATGGAACCTTAGGTTACATCTACAAAACCTTTTCACCTTAGCTGTATACTGGAGTTATCCTGGGGACAGGGTTCACAGGGACCATTTTACAATTCTGCATCCCAGAATTGCTTTCTATTAATATTCTACTTATGATTGTATCTGACACATGCTAGAACCAGTTCCCAATTTTCTGATTCAGGTAAAAAATGACCTGTTCTAAGCCAAATGTGGTGGCACATGCCTGTAATCCCAGTACTTGGGAGGCTGAGACAGGAGGATCACAGGTTTGAGGAGAGTCTCAGCAAGTAGTGAGACTTTCATCAACCTAGTAAGACCCTGTTTCAAAATAAAAATAAAGTAGGGCTGAGGGTATAGCTTGGAGGTAGAATGCCTCTGGGTTCAATTGCCAGTACTAAACAAAACAAAACAACAGCAAAACTCACAAAAGTTACCTGTTCTAGACTAAAACTATTCTGTTTTGAATTTATTTTTTAAAGCCTTATGTTTTTGTTGCTTTTATTCTAATGTAATTATTTAGTTGTTTTTAATACCATTCAATAAACATAGTTAATCACAGAAGAAACCATTTGATGTTTTTCTGTTTGAAATAATGTATTATAGAACACTACTTAATTTAGGATTTTATTTTTTGGTACTAAGGAACCCAGGGGAATACTAACCCTGAATTACACCTCTAGCCCCTTTTTATTTTTGATTTTGAAACAGGGTCTTGATAAGTTGCTAAGGCTGGCCTTGAACTTGCAATCCTCCTGTCTCAGCATCCCAAATACTGGGATGATAGGCATGTACAACCATGCCTGGCAGGACATCTTCTATATCTATAGCTGATTTTAAAAATCTTTTGGTTTTATCAGTATCTAAGAGAGATGTATTGTAATCTCCCACTATAATTCTGAATTTATCTATAGGTAAAAATCATTTACCTTTCTGATATCTCTGGTATACTTTTTGCCTAAAATTCTACTAAAACTAGTCTACTAAATTCTAGACTAAAACTATTCTGTTTTGAATTTATTTTTTAAAGCCATATGTTTTTCTTGCTTTTATTCTAATGTAATTATTTAGTTGTTTTTAATACCATTAAATAAATATAGTTAATCACTGGTAGTATATGTGTATTAGCTTGCATAAATCATAGTTGCATGATGTTTTGTTTGTGATCTTTTACTTTCAACCTTTCTAATCCCCATGTGTCTCTTGTAAAAATATATATATGTATGTGTGTGCATTTTGTCTTTATTGCTATATACTGGAATAGTCTTGTTGATATTGATATCTTTTGAGGATAACTTGTCTTAGTTTTCTGTTATCTTTGGGTTTTAGCAGATTTACTATAATGTGCCTAACTGTGGATTTCATTTTACTTATCCTTCTGGGAGTCCCTAAGGTTTCTTTAGTATGTGAAGTAATGTCTTTCATCAGCTTTGGAAAATTTCCAGTTATCATTTATTCCAATTTTGTTTCTGCTCCATTTTCTTTTCTTTGCAATATTTCAATTACACGCACCTTGTATCTTGTTACTTTTCCTTTGTATCCCTTTTGTAGTTTTCAGTTCTTTCCATTCTTTGTTTCTGGCTGCTTCTCTCTATTTTTCTTCATCTATCCTCCAGTTAACTAATCCTCTATTTTTTTTTTTTTTTGCGGTACTGAGGATTGAACTCAGGGGCATTCTACCTCTGAGCTACACCCCCAGCCCTATTTTTTATTCTTTATTTTGAAACCGAGTCTCACTAAGTTGCGGAGTGCCTCACTAGGTAGCTGAGGCTGTCCAGGAACCCAGATCCTCCGGTCTCAGCCTCCCAAATGCTGGGATTACAAGCGTGCGCCACCACGCCCGGCTCACTAATCCTCTTTTCAATTATGCCTACTATGCTGTTAAGACTATGTACTGAAATTCTAATGCCTATTATTTTATCTTTCAGTTCTAGTATTTCTATTTGGCTCTCTTAAAAAATCTGATGTGCTCTTTCTTATAGTTTCAAGTTTTCATCAAATGCTACAATCTTGGATTTTTCCCCCCCTAAACATAATAAGCAAGGTGATTTGAAATATGTGTCCGATATCTGTAGCTCCTGAAAGTTTATTTTCCTATTTTTTGCTGTATCTGATGATTTTATTTTTGCCATGTTGTCTTTTTGCATTCCTGGTTATTTTTGATTATGTATTGGAAATTATATTTGAAAAAAAATTGAGGCTTCTCATGATGTTATCACCTCCAGAAAGGGTGTGTGTTGCTTCTGCCATTTACCTGGAAATCCAGATAGAAATCTGGAACAACCTGAATTTAGGTTTAGAAACTGAGATGATTCAAAGCTAGTAGCTGTCTCTGAAAGGACTGGTGTACTTCCAGGTCACCCTTAGTGCTAAGGATGCTCTGAAGTCCCAGCTCAAAGTGCAGAGGCTTTAATCCCCCTCTATTGACAGCCTTGGATTGCAAATTGTGCTCGCGTAGCCTCCTGAGTCTGTCAGAAGCCCTGCCTAGTTTCCACTAGAGTGCTGTCCATTTCTTGAATACTCAGCTCACCTCCCTGGATTCCTACCCTCTCTCAAATCTTAGCCTGGTCTCCATTATTTTGTTAGCTCTTAGTGCCTTCAACTAGATCCTGCACCCCCCTTCTTACCTGCTTTTCTAGTTGTCCAATTGTGTCGTTTGCCATTACCAGAATTGGAAATCCTGACCTTTGTAAATCATGTATCTCATTTTAATCTTCTAAGTCTGGAAAAGCCTTTGGCCCAAACCAGTAACACTCTGATGTGGACTGAGAAGAGAGCTGTGATATGCCGTACTCCATGTTCACACTTGGGGTCTGGAGGTAGCTGTAGTATAGTGGTGAGTACAAGGTCAGGAGAGCTGAGTTAGATCCTCTTCACTTGCTTTATGATCACTGGCAGTTAGCTTCTCTCAGATTTAGTTTCCAGAGCAGTAAAATAATATATTCCATACAGGATTATTGTGAAGGTTCAATAAGTCAATAAATGGGGCAAGACTAGGATAGTCCAAATATGTTAAACAAAATAAAATCTTAAACACATTTAAACAAATACAATTTGTTAAATGCTTTTTTGTAAGACTGTGTGTTTGAGGACAAAACACACTTCTCTGTGCTTCTTGTTACTTGTAATGAGTAAGTAATAGTTATTCCTAATAGAACATCTTGCTTATAGCAAGTACTTGACGAATAAATGAATGACTAATCCTGAACAGAATTACTTGTCTTGATAGTATTTAACCAAAACTAGAAACGATATTGTTTTTTCAGACAAGAAACAATTACTTGTTGGGGAATCTCATAGTTGAAGGGTAAATCGATAGCACAGCCTTGAATCCAATTATTCTAAAATTACCAACTTATGGGAAATTTTAATTTATGACATCTACTTAATTTTTTATAACTAAAAAAAATTTACATATGATGATATGGGTTGGAATAATGATTCTTTTGCCAAAGAACTTAGTTGCTTAAATAAAAATAGTCCTAGAAATAGAATTTGGTGTCTCCTAACCAGGGAGTAGGGCATCCCCTTTTTTTCCTGAAGGGGATCAGATGGAGAACTTGATAAATAGGATGAATTTCCCACCTTTGGAAAAAGTACACTTTTCCCCCTCCTTTGAAGAAACTACATTTTCTACCCTTGCACTCAATTGTGTTAGTGGATACAAAATTCAGGAGTTATATTGTGATTATTGGCTTTTCCATTAAATTGGCTACTTTATTTAAGCTACGTGGTGCAGGGCCTGCAATGTGATACGATGGCATGTTTGGTACCAATGGCTTCTCTGCTTGTGAGCTCAGGGTGGTGTTAAGGCAGTTTCCTAGATAAACTTACATTGAACATATGTTGAAGTTTATTGTTAATTAACGAGTAAATAGCGGATGAAATATGCCAGTTCAGAATGACAGGGGAGTAGGCCTGACTCCTGTTTTACTTCCCATGGTCATAGAAACATCATCCTTATCAGTGACAGGGTTAAATTTGTGACGCAAATGGTTTGGGCTAAATTCCAACATGAGCCATTAGTTAGAAGTAACAAGCAACATATCTGCAAAGCAAATCATAAACGAAGTGATCTGTGACTATTAATTAGATGTACTGAGAAACAAGTTTTGAAGCACTAATAAGGAGCCAAGGTGTTGAATGCCAAATGAGGTTAAACAGGGTTCAGCTAGCAGAAGCTTAGAGTCCTGCTTTTCTTCAAGCATAAAGTTAAAGATACTGTATGTATGTTTTGTATTCTCCTTATTTTGGGAGTAAATTTTTCTTTCATAGTATCTGGAACCCCTGCTATATGGGGAGGAACGGCCCATTGAAGGACATATGTTTGAGGACTGGGAAGAATGGAACGGGGAAATAGAGCTCCCTGTTGCCCTCCTGACATATGTGGGGCCAGCTTAGGATCCTGGAACAGTAGCTCTGGAAGGTCCCTTGGAGAACATTGTGATCTGTGGTTTTCAAATTATGTTCTGAGGAGCCCAAGGAGTGGAGGGGAAGCTGAACAGCTGTGCTGGACAGCCAAGTAAGCAGACTGCACCAAACAGGGACACCAAAACAAAACAAAACCTGGGCAAAATTATTTCTCAGTTAAAAGAAAAAAC
>PVLC010031514.1:0-15000 GCA_004027655.1 Graphiurus murinus
GCCGGGCGTGGTGGCGCACGCTTGTAATCCCAGCATTCGGGAGGCTGAGACCGGAGGATCCGGGTTCGCGGCCAGCCTCAGCTACCTAGTGAGGCACTCCGCAACTTAGTGAGACCCGGTTTCAAAATAAAGAATAAAAAATAGGGCTGGGGGTATAGCTCGGAGGTAGAATGCCCCTGAGTTCAATCCCCAGTACCGCTAAATAAATAAATAAATAAATAAATAAATAAATAAATAAATAAATAAATGAGTGAAGAGGATGAGTTATAAGAATTCTGGATTTCCGCCAGGCGTGGTGGCGCACGCTTGTACTCCCAGCATTTGGGAGGTTGAGACCGGAGGATCCGGGTTCGAGGCCAGCCTCAGCTACCCAGTGAGGCACTCCGCAACTTAGTGAGACTCAGTTTCAAAATAAAGAATAAAAAATAGGGCTGGGGGTATAGCTCGGAGGTAGAATGCCCCTGAGTTCAATCCCCAGTACCGCAAAAAAAAAAAAAAAAAAAAAAAAGAATTCTGGATTTCCAGTGCTGCTGTCTTTAGTTTTTAGTACTGTGAGGGGTCCTTGGGCTCAGTATTAAGGAAATGGTGAGGAGTGGCAGGGACTATTTAACCCTGTAGAAAAAATGTTTCATCTAAAGAGGCATCCACTCTTCAACTATTAAATTGTTGCCATCTGGAAATGGGGGCTGAATGCAACCCAGTTGCCAACTTTTTGAGGGAGGCCAGAAATTCAGATTTTTATGCAGACTTTTAATGTATACATGTTAGTTCAATTTTTTTTGTGTGTGTGTATGGTACCGGGGATTGAACCCAGGGGCATTCTACCACCGAGCTACACCCCTAGCCCTCTTTTTTTTTTTTTTTTTTTTTTTTTTTTTTACAGTACTAGGGATTGAACTCAGGGACATTCTACCTCCGAGCTACACCCCCAGCCCTATTTTTTATTCTTTATTTTGAAACCAGGTCTCACTAAGTTGTGGAGTGCCTCACTAGGTAGCTGAAGCTGGCCGCAAACCTGGATCCTCCAGTCTCAGCCTCCCGAATGCTGGGATTACAAGCGTGCGCCACTACGCCCGGCTTCCCTAGCCCTATTTTTTATTCTTTATTTTGAAAAAGGGTCTCACTAAGTTGCAGAGGGCCTCACTAAATAGCTGAGCCTGGCTGCAAACCTGGATCCTCCCATCTCAGCCTCTCAAGTACTGGAATTACAAGCGTGTGCCACCACACCTGGCCTGATTCAAATTTTGTATAAGCCAAACAGAGCATAGCTATAGGTCTGTGTCTTCAGGCCTTTACTAATGTAAGCACAATAGAAAGAGGGAATCTTCAGTTTTCAAGATTATTACTAGCTTTAGGGCCAAAGGTTTCTCTGGCCTGTTAGCCTTAGGTCACAGGCATTAATTTACTGTTTAGAGATAGCAGCCACTTTCCATCCAATAATAGCACACATTTATTGAGTGTTTGCTTTGTACCAGACACTGTGTTGAGTAACTTATATGCAGTGTACTTAAGCCTCAAAAGAGACTTGTAAAGTCATTGCTGTAAATTATTCCTATTTCATTTTTCTTTTCTTTTCTTTCTATTTAGTTTTGTGGTACTGAGGATTGAACTGAGGGGCATTCTACCTCTGAGTTACACCCCCAGCCCTATTTTATTTTTATTTTGAAACAGAGTCTCAGTAGATTAATGAGAATCTCACTACTTGTTGAGGCTGTCCTTGAACCTGCAATTCTCCTGTCTCAGCTTCCCAAGTACTGGGATTACAGGCATGCACCATCACATCTGGCTATTCCTATTTCAAAAGAAATGTTCAGAGGTGAGCATGGTAGCTCATGCTTTTTTTTGTACTGCAAAACAAACAAGCAAAACATTCAAAGAAGGAGTTGACTAAGTTTGCCAAGCTCGTAAGTGATAGAGCAAACCCTAATCTAGGCAGGCTAATTTGGAGCTTTTTTTTTTTTTTGGTACTGGGGGATTGAACCCAGAGGTATTCTACCTCCAAGCTATACCCATGCCCCATTTTATTTCTTATCTAGAAACAGGATTTCACTAGGTTGCTGAGAGCTGGCTTTGAGTCTGTAATCCTCTTGTCTCAGCCTCCCAAGTACTGGGATTATAAATGTGTGCCACCATACCCAGTTTAATTTGGAGCTTTTAATCATTTAATCTGAACTTTTTTGTGCGTGAGTGTGTACTACTAGGGGTTGAACCCAAGGTCATTCTACTTCTGTGCTACACCCCCAGCCCTATTTTGTGATTTTTAATTTTGAAACAGGATCTCACTAAGTTGCTGAGACTGACATCAAACCTGTGATCCTCCTGTCTCAGCCTGGGATTATAGGAATATGCCACCACACCTGGCTAATCTGAACTTTTTATCACCATATCTCATTGTCTTCAGACTCCTTAGAAAAGTGGGGTTGACATAGTAGACACCAAGAGACTTTGTAGGATTTGTGGTCTGGAATTATGAATTCTCTTTTGAGAGTTTGTCTCTTAGCTTCTGCTCTGTTCCCTGTACAGGAGACAAATCATGCAGAGTTAATGGAGCATGAGGCATCTCTTAGTAGGAATGCCCAAGAGGAGAAGTTGTCTTTACAGCAGGTGATCAAGGACATAACCCAGGTACTGGTAAGCCTGCTGCCATGGTAACTGGGTACTGCCTCACTCTTTCTCCAGCCATGTCGTCTCAATATAGATTTCCACTCTCTGAGGTTTGGGCTTTGTCACCTCAGTAGCCTCTCCTTCCTTCATTTCCTTTTATTATTGACCCAGAGAGTGTTTTAGCCTCATTGTTAATCCTAGACCTGCGCCACACCAAAGGTAGAAAGTTGAAGGAACCAGCCTTTTTTCTCTCAGATACCCATCTTACCCCCAGGGAGAGGACCTGAGAAGGAAAACTTCAGGCTCCTCCAGGCTGTACTGTGAATTTAGTTCCCGTGTGGATTCTAGGCCTCCGTCAGTAGGGTGGTGACCTCTGCTGTATTGAATTTCAGGTCTTGGTGGAAGAAAGAGACAGTATGGCCCAAGGCTCTGGCCATGAGAGCTCCTTGGAATTGGATTCAAGTGGCTTCTCATCCCATTTTGATACCCAGGACCCAGACAAGGCTCTTACTCTGGTGCGTTCGGTGCTGACTCGGAAATGCAAGGCTGTGCAGGTGAGGACCCAACACGTTCCTTTTCAGCCACAAGGATGAGTGTCTAGACTGACTTGTACCCCAGGTACCTCCCTAGCCTGGGAGGTCTCTTTCTGTTGGCAAGTCATGAGCTAGTCAGTCAACACCCAACGTGCTCATTAGAATCGCTCTGTGTCTGCTGAGTTGTACTTGTGGGTAATGGGCACAGTCTCACTGCCAGTGGCGTGCTTCATTTTGCATAGAAAAGAGACCTGGGAGGATATTGGTAAGTGTTCCTCTTCTGAGGGGCCCAGGCACGTTTACTATCCCCCTATGCCACTGTGTATATGAAAAGGAGAACTCTAAGATCCTAGAACCACAGAAGCCAAATAACTGCTGATCCTCTGACTTCTTGATTGGTCACTTCTCTATTCTCAGCTCACCCTTGATGCACCAGCCCCTGACTCCCTGTCCCACCCTACAGGCTTCTGAAAGCCCTCCTTCATCATTTCATTTCTACTGTTCTCCCTCCACAGGACCTAAGGCAGCAGCTTTCAGGCTGCCAGGAGGCTATGAGCTTCTTGCAGCAGCAGCATAATCACTGGGAGGAAGAGGGCAACGCCTTGAGACAACGGCTACAGAAGCTTACTGGGGAACGGGACACTCTGGCTGGGCAAACCGTGGGCCTCCAGGGAGAGGTGGACTCTCTCAGCAAGTGAGCAGGCGGGCTGTTCATCGTTCCTTCTACATCTGTTCTTAGTCCTCTTCTAGCCATTTACCCACTCCCATTACGTCTTTGGTTGGCTCCTACTGCTGTCCCTGAGGCTCAGGGCTGCTTTGCTTTGTGTTCTGTTTGTTTCTGCAGAAAACGCTTTTGGGTTTCTTTGAGATTTTAGAAAAACAATTTCCTAGCAGGGCATGGTGGTACACACCTATAATGCCAGTACTTTGGGAGGCTGAGACGGAGGATTGCAGGATTGAGGCCAGCCTCAACAACTTAGCGAGACCCTGTTTCAAAATAAAAAATAAAAAGAAAGCCGGGCGTGGTGGCACACGCTTGTAATCCCAGCATTCGGGAGGCTGAGACCGGAAGATCCGGGTTCGCGGCCAGCCTCAGCTACCTAGTGAGGCACTCCGCAACTTAGTGAGAACCTGTTTCAAAATAAAGAATAAAAAAAAAAACAGGGCTGGGGGTATAGCTCGGAGGTAGAACGCCCCTGAGTTCAATCCCTAGTATCGCAAAAAAATAAAAAATAAAAAGAGTGCATGCCTTTAATCCCAGTATTTGAGAGGCTGTGACAAGAGGATTGTAGGTTCAAAGCCAGCCTCAGCAACTTAGCAAGACCCTGTTCCCAAATAAAAAATAAAATAGGGCTAGATGTATCGCTCAGAGGTAGAATGCCTCTTGGTTCAATCCCCAGCACCACCAAAATAATAATAATAATAATAATAATAATAATAATAATAATAATAATAATAATAATAATGGCTGGGGGTACAGCTCAGAGGTAGAATACCCCTGGGTTCAACCCCCAGTATCAAGAAACAAAACAAAACCACCCAAACAGTTTCCTGCCCAAATGGAAGTTTTGGATGTTGAAAGGAAACAACTCTCTCCTTTGACCCTGGGTTGTCTTCTCATTTCTGGTCTCCTCTTTCCAGGGAGCGGGAACTCCTGCAGAAGGCCAGGGAAGAGCTGCAGCAGCAACTGGAGGTGCTGGAGCAGGAGGCATGGCGACTGCGAAGGGCAAACGTGGAGCTGCAGTTGCAGGGGGACTCTGCCCAGGGGGAGAAGGAGGAGCAGCAGGAAGAGTTGCACTTGGCTGTTCGGGAAAGGGAACGTCTGTAAGTGTGACCAGTGCCCTCCTAACTGGGGCCTGGCCTTCCTTTAGTTCTATACCCTACTCATACACTCCCCTGTCTTAGAAAGTGGCACAAAGCATGCTCAGATTAGCTTACTACTCCTTGTTTTGCAGAAAGATGAATACAGAAAGTTCTTCTAGACTTTGCTGAGCACCCATAGGGATGAGGCACTGTAGGAGATACAGAAATGAACAAGATGTAGGTCCTGATCTCAAGGATCTTGTAATCTAATAGAGAATATAGACAAGTAAAGAGCTGTGATATGAGGCTAGGTAAAGTATGAACTAAACCGAGCTTTGGGCTTGGTCCTTTGAGAGCATGGGGGTAAGAGTTAATTGTTGCAGACCAAGGAAAGCTTTATGGAGGAAGTGGTTGATTAAGTGGGGCCTTGACCAATTTCACTCAGTCAAGAGTGGGGAAAGGACTTAAAGAATAAAATAGCAAAGAAGAGGAGGCAAGAAGTTTCATGGCATGTTCAGAGTAGGCTAGGCTGCTAAAAGATAAGGCATACTGGGAAGTAATGGGAAATTAATGGTCAAGAAAGGAAGTCCAAAGTCAATGCCCTCTGCTAATCTGCAAATTCTCCTATATGATGTAGAAAAGCAAGGACTTTAGAACCAGACAAAAGCTTGATTTAGATTCTAATGCTACTAGACAGATAACTTTATTTGTAAGGTGGGGATAATACTACTTACCTTAAAGGTTGTTTGAAAGATTAGAGCAGTGTAATAAGTTGCAGAGGGCCTCACAAGTTGCTGAGGCTGGGCCGCAAACCTGCAATCCTCCTGTCTCAGCCTCCCAAGTACTGGGATTTCAAGCATGCACCACCACGCCCAATTCCCAGCTTACATTAAAAAAATTTAACTTATATAGCTGGGTATAATGCCCCTGGGTTCAGTCTCCACCTCAGTACCACAAAAAAGGGGGGTCTTGGGAACTTAGCTCAGAGGTAAAATGCCCCTGGGTTCAATTCCCAGTATGAAAAACCCCCCACAACTCACAAAAATTAACTTATCTGACCTGATGATTCAGTTATATGATTTAAAAGGCAAAACTGTTTAAAAAGATATATACAGAGAAGTCTCACTCCCATCTTTGCTTTCTCCATCCCATTTCCATTTCTCCTATAGGTAACCATTTAAATTAATTTCTTACTTATTTTTCCAGTACAAATGCATGCAAACATAAGCATATGTTTTTCTTTCCCTCACTTTTGTGCATAAAATGTAGTGTACTATATACACTGTTCTGCACCTTGCTTTTTTTCATTTGATATGTCTTAGAGGTCATTCCTTATCAGTTTTTTGGCTTTTTTTTTTTTTTTTTTTTTGTGGTACTGGGGATTGAACTCAGGGGCATTCTACCTCCGAGCTATACCCCCAGCCCTATTTTTTATTCTTTATTTTGAAACAGAGTCTCACTAGGTTGTAGAAGGCCTCACTAAGTAGCTGAGGCTGGCTATACACCTACAATCCTCCATTTTCAGCTTCCCAAGCACTGGGATTACAAACATGCGCCACAACGCCTGACTCCTAAACAGTTTCTAGAGACCTTCCTCATTCTTTGGCATTAGAAAGGTTAGAGTTAGGGTAATTCCTGTTACCCCTTGGGTATAGCGCCTTCCAAAGACTTCTTCCAGCCCGTTCTTCTTCCCTTCTTAGTCAGGAGACGCTGGTGGGCCTAGAAGCCAAGCAGTCAGAATCACTCAGTGAACTGATCACTCTCCGGGAAGCCTTGGAGTCAAGTCGCCTGGAAGGGGAGTTACTGAGGCAAGAGCAAGCGGAAATGACAGCAGCACTGTCCAGGGTGCGTAGCCTCCTCTTCACTTGCTGGGTGGGTGGCCGAGAAAGTCATGTTCCCAGAAAAGGATCATGCAGCCTGCCTCATTCTTTAAGCTGTGAGGCCTCCTGTTTCTTTCCTCGACTGCTAGTGTGTTTCTGGGTCTTCCCTCCAGGCATACCCTCTATATTGGAATTAAGTGAGTTTTCTAAGGTATAAATTTGGTTATGTCAGTGGCTTCCCAGCCCTGGGGCTACATTCGAAGCCCTTTGCCATCTGCCTCAAACTGTTTCTAGCCTCAGAGCCCTTTCGCTCCAAACCCCATCCTAACTCCTGTTTTCTTTTGCTCCTGCCACAGAGCAGGAATTGCATTCTCAGTTAGGTCATGTTCCTTCAGGACTCTAATACTTTGCAAATACTTTTCCCTTTACCCGGACTGCTTCTTTCCTTCCCCTTTAATGAAGAAGCATTCCTCATGTCTCAGTATCCTACTTTATTGTCAATTCCTCTGCCAAGCATTTTTGACTCTCACAAATTGAATTAATACCTTCTTTGAGTTTGCAGCACACTTTATGTTTATATTTCCTATGGTGTCCTCACACTTGTAGTTGTTTATACATCTTATGTCTGACTCCCTATGCTGTGAGCTCCTGTCTTACTCCTCAGTGAATGGATAAATAAATGAAGGGAAAACTTGTTTATAATGGAAGGGAAGAATGGAGTGTTAACTGATCTCTTTAAAAAAGAGCACCAGGTGTTGGGAATGTGAACTGTTTACTGTTTCAGGAAAACTGGAAATAGGAAACTCTTCAACCCTCTTTGTTTTTAGGCAGAACAATCAATTGCAGAGCTTTCAAGTTCTGAGAACAGCCTGAAGGCAGAGGTAGCTGATCTTCGAGCTGCAGCTGTCAAGCTCAGTGCCTTAAATGAGGCTTTGGCTTTAGATAAAGTTGAGCTGAACCAGCAGCTTCTCCAGGTGAGCAAAGATTTATCTGATCCCCAGGGAAAGGGTAGGCTCTGAGGATATACCAGAGACAGACAAAGCTGATGCCCATACTAGGGCAGAGTCCTTAATGGATCTGACCTAGACAGATCAGCTCCTAAATGTAGTTCTGAAATGAGCAAAAGGAGCATTTGCGGTGCAAAGGAGAGCAAAGAATTAGATTTAGCCATTAGTAGTATTTCTGTCTTATACCTCTAGTAGAACCACCTTTGGGGTTTAAGGTAAATCATCAGGACTGAGAAGGGGAGCATGTGCTCTGGAAGCATGACCAAGTTTTTAATCCTATTGGGTTAAATTAGCAATTACCAGAAACAAATCTGCTGAAGAGCCTAAGTCTCCCCCCAATCTCTATAAATTAAAAATTTAACCTATAATTTTAGCAAGGGAACTTCCTTGCTACCCCTGCTTCTCTCTTTCAGTCTCACTAAGTTGCAGAGGGCCTCACTAAGTAGCTGAGGCTGGCCGCAAACCCTGATACTCCTGTCTCAGTCTTCCAAGTACTGGGATTACAAGCGTGCACCACCATGCCCAGCTCCCCTGCTTCTTTTGAGCCCTAGAAATATTCTGTCCATTATTCTGAATTCCTTGAGATGAATTCTTTGAGAACAGGATTTTGCCTTTTTTCCTCCATTCCCAGCATCCAGCCTATCTCATACCTAAAATATAGGCACCAGATCAAATGAATGGATTTCCCCCTCTTTTTTTTTTTTTTTTTTTTTGCGGTACTGGGGATTGAACTCAGGGGCGTTCTACCTACGAGCTATATCCCCAGCCCTATTTTTTATTCTTTATTTTGAAACCGAGCCTCACTAAGTTGCGGAGTGCCTCACTAGGTAGCTGAGGCCGGCCTTGAACCCGAATCCTATGGTCTCAGCCTCCCGAATGCTGGGATTACAAGCATGCACCACCACGCCTGGCAGGATTTCCCCCTCTTCACACTCCTGTCTTATAAACAAAGTATGGATTTAGAATTGCCTCCTAACTTCATATTTCACTTGGATTTCAGTCTCAGCACATGAGACAGTTTAAGAAACTGTAACCGCCTGTCTTTGATGCTCTGCACCCTCTTCCCCTGTTGACCAGTAGTTGGAGCAGAACAACCAGTCTGTGTGCAGCAGAGTGGAGGTGGCAGAGCAGGCGAGAAGTGCTCTGCAGGTGGAATTGGCAGACACCGAGAGAAGCAGAGAAGCCCTGTGGGAACAGAAAACTCACTTGGAGGCTCAGCTGCAGAAAACAGAGGAGATTGGAGCTGAGCTGCAGGCAGAGCTCAAGGGCATCCAAGAAGAAAAGGAAGAAATTAAAGAGAAATTAAATGAGGTGAGAAGTAGTTAAAAAAACTGACACCATGCTCATTGTAAAATATTAAAACACTGTAGAAGTGATGTAGAAAGTGAAAAAGTCTTACTTTCTGGAAACAATCACTGTTACTTGTTTTTGGTCTACCTTCCCATTTTTTAAAAAGCATTCCTACAGAAATCCCTTGCTGATCCCCCGCTACTTCCTACTGGCCAGTTTGAATTAGACGTTTCTGCTGTATGCTCTGCTAGCACCTCATACTTATTTTAACCTCTCCACCACTTGAACAACGATCATCTATTTGCAGGTCCTTGAGGGCAAGGCTGTGTCTTTCTTATTTTATTCCTACAGCTTTAGCTTAGTGCTGATTACATAGGAGGGCTCAGTCAATTTTTTTTGAACCAGTGAATGACCTGGCCCAAAGTCATCTTTCTCTTCTATAAACCTTTCATTGCCCTAATAATTATAGGTAATCTCCCTTCCTTGAGTCCCTTCCACCTGGTCACTTTCTTCCTGTGTATTATGTGTATGCATGTTATTTCTCAAAACTAAAAGTTTTAGCCAGGCATACTGATACATGTCTGTAATCCTAGTACTTGGGAGGCTGAGACAGGAGGATCACAGGTTCAAGAGCAGCCTCAGCAACTAGCAAGGCCCTAGGCAACTCAATGAGACCCTGTTTGAAAATAAAAAAATTAAAAAAGGGCTGGGGGTATAGCTCAGAGGTACAATGCCCCTGGGTTCAATCTCCAGTACCAATAAAAACCCAAACAAGCCGGGCGTGGTGGCGCATGCTTGTAATCCCAGCATTTGGGAGGTTGAGACCGGAGGATCCGGGTTCAAGGCCAGCCTCAGCTACCTAGTGAGGCACTCCGCAATTTAGTGAGACCCGGTTTCAAAATAAAGAATAAAAAATAGGGCTGGGGGTATAGCTCAGAGGTAGAATGCCCCTGAGTTCAATCCCCAGTACCACAAAAAAAAAAAATTGAAAGTTTTGAGAGACTGGTCTTCTGCTGTCCCTAGCACAGGTTCTTGCTCATAGATCATTGTTCGTAGCTGAGCATGGTGGTGCACCTGTAATCCCAGTACTTGGGAAGCTGAGACAGGAGGATTGCAGTTTCAAAGGTAGCCTCAGCAACTTAGCAAGACCCTATTTTGTTTCCTTCCTTCCTTCCTTCCTTTCTTTTGGTACTGGGGAATTGAATGCAGGAGCATTTTACCTCTAAGGGATGGAACCCAGGGGTATTCTACCTCCGAGCTACACCCCCAGGTCTCACTAAGTTGCAGAGGGCCTCACTAAGTAGCTGAGGCTGGCTGTGAACCCAGATCCTCCAATCTTAGCCTCCCACGTACTTGGATTACAATCGTGCACCACCACGCCCGTCTTTTTTATTCTTTATTTTGAAACAGGGCCTCACTAAGTTGCAGAGGGCCTCACTAAGTGGCTGAGGCTGACCGTGAACCTGCAATCCTCCTCTCTCAGCCTCCCAAGTATTGGGATTACAAACACGTGCCACCATGCCTGGCTAGACCCTGTTTCTACATAAAAAATAAAATAGGTCTGGGGGTGTAGCTCCTGGAGGTAGAATGTCCCTGGGTTCAATCCCCAACACCACAAAATATATACATACATACATACATACATACATACATACATAAGACTGAGGGTGTAGCTCAGAGATAGAATGCCCCTGGGTTCAATCCCCAGTACCCGCCCCCCCCCACACACACATACATCATTCTTCGGCCAGGGGCTCTCTGGGTTGGCCAGGGAAATAGATAAATGCTACTTGTTATTAATTGAGCAGTGCTCAGGGCTTATAGTGCTGGGCCCAGAATCTCTGAAGAGCCAATGGCCCTAACCTGTGTTAGCAGCATGTGAAGGATAGGGAGTGTCTGTCCCTGCTCTATCTTCTCAGTTTTGTCCCCTCAGGCACGTCACCAGCAGGAGGCAGCCACTTCTGAGCTGGAGCAGCTGCATGAGGAGGCACAGCGGCAGGAAGAAGTGCTTGCCAGGGCCGTCCAAGAGAAGGAGGCCCTAGTGCGAGAGCGGGCGGCTCTAGAGGTGCGGCTGCAGGCTGTGGAGCGTGACCGCCAGGACCTCGCCGAGCAGCTTCAGGCACTCAGGTAGGGCCCAGACCCAGCTCAGCCAAGTACAGAAAGCTTTGCAAGGCAAAGGGAAGCTCAGCTAAGCTCCCTGCCCTAAGTATGTGGTTCTAAACAAGGTGTGAATTTAGAATTGCCCTCTAACTTCTCTGGGTAGCCAGTACTTAGAACCCAACTCTTAATGAAGGGTAAGGGACTTGATGGGTAAAATCTCTTCCTGATTCCTGAACCTCACAGTTCAGCCAAGGAGCAACTGGAGAACAATCTATTTGAGGCCCAACAACAAAATTCTGTGATAGAGGTCACCAAGGGGCAGCTGGAGGTTCAGATTCAAACTGTCACTCAAGCCAAGGAAGTAATCCAAGGTGAGAAGCCAACTGGGATGGGGCACACTCCATTCCATGGGGATATGGAAGGCCAAGGAGGCGGTGGGAAGCTTGGAGCTCTTCTCCAGCCAGGCCCCAGCCTCAGCCGGGAACTGCTCATGAGGTTTGAGGGGAGTGGGAGAATATTATTAAGTAGAAAGAATAGGCGCTAGATGGGGTGGTGCACACTTGTAATCCCAGACTCTCATCAACCTAGTGAGACCCTGTTTCAAAATAAAAATTTAAATCGGGCATAATGGTGCACTATGTAATTCCAGTACTTGGGAGGCTGAGACAGGAGGATCACAGGTTCGAGGCCAGCCTCAGCTACTTAGTGAGGCCTTCCGGAACTTAGTGAGACCCTTTTTAAAAAATAAAGAATAAAAATAGGTCTGGGGTTGTATCTTGGAGGTAGAATGCCCCTGAGTCCAATTCCCAGTACTGCAAATATATATATATATAAAAAAAATAAAATAGGGCTGGGGGTGAAACTCAAAGGTAGAATGCCCCTGAGTTCAATCCCCAGTACCACACACACAAAAAAAATAAAAAAAGAAAGAGAAAGAGGAGAGAGAGGAAGGAAGGAAGGAAACAAATGAATGTACAGGGGCAGAGCCTCTGAGAGTTGATCCTGCCCCTGGCATCCTAGGAGAAGTGAAGTGCCTGAAGCTGGAACTGGATACTGAACGGAGCCGGGCAAAGCAGGAGCAGGATACAGCAGCCAGACAGCTGGCCCAGGCTGCACGAGAGAGGCAGACTGCCCTGCAGCAGCAGAAAGTGGCCCATGAGGAGGAGGTGAAACAGCTTCAGGAGAAATGGGTAGGTGGTGATGGCCTTGATTGGCACAGGCCTATAATCTTAGCACTTGGGAAGTTGAGACAGAAGGATTGTAGGTTCAAGGCCAGCCTCAGAAACTTAGCAAGAGCCAGGCGTGGTGGTACACTCTTGTAATCCCAGCATTTGGGAGGCTGAGACTGGAGGATCCGGGTTTGGGGCCAGCCTCAGCTGCTTAGTGAGGCCCTCCACAACTTAGTGAGACCCTGTTTCAAAATAAAGAATAAAAAAATAGGGCTGGGGGTATAGCTCAGAGGTAGAATGCCCCCGGGTTCCATCCCCAGTACCAAAAAAAAGAAGAAACTTAGCAAGACCCTCAGCAATTTAGCAAGATCCTGTTTCAAAATAAAAAGGAGTGGGTTGTAAATCAGAGGTAGAACGCCCCAGGTTTCAATCCCTAGTACCCAAAAGAAAAGAAAAAAGAAGAGGGGAGGAGAGCAAAGAAAATAAAAGAAAGAAAGATATGGGTAGGTAGGGGATGGGAGAGGCAGACTTGGCCTTCCTTAGTGAGTACATGCCACCTTTTGGTCCAGATATTGTTTAGAAGAGTAAAATTTGAACAAGAAGGTATAAAATCTAACTTCTATTAATTTGTGAAAAACACTAATAGTTCCTGGTAAAAGTGGGCTCTGGCCAGGTGTGGGGGTGCACACTTGTAATCCTAGTACTTGGGAGGCTGGGACAGGAGAATCACAGGTTTGTTGCCAACCTCAGCTACTTAGGCCCCCGGCAATTTAGTGAGACTCTGTTTCAAAATAAAAAATAAAATAAGTCTGGGGTGGTGTAGCTTGGAGGTAGAATGTCCCTGGGTTCCACTTCTTTTTTTTTTTTTTTTTTTGCGGTACTAGGGATTGAACTCAGGGGCATTCTACCTCCGAGCTACCCTCCCAGCCCTATTTTTTATTCTTTACTTTGAAACGGAATCCCACTAAGTTGCGGAGTGCCTCACTAGGTAGTTGAGGCTGGCCGCAAACCCGGATCCTCCGGTCTCAGCCTCCCGAATGCTGGGATTACAAGCGTGCGCCACCATGCCCGGCAGGTGGGTTCCACTTCTTGTACCAACAAAAAAAAGGAAAGAATAAAAGATAGGGCTGGGAGACGGGCATGGTGGCGCACACTTGTAATCCCAGCATTCGGGAGGCTGAGACCGGAGGATCTGAGGTCGCCACCAGCCTCAGCTACCTAGTGAGGCACTCTGCAACTTAGTAAGACCCTGTTTCAAAATAAAGAATAAAAAATAGGGCTGAGGGTGTAGCTTGGAGGTAGAATGCCCCTGAGTTCAATCCCCGGTACTGTAAAATAAATAAATAAATAAATAAATAAATAAATAAAGTGGGCTCTGAATTTGTGTTAGCTATTATTATTATTGTTGACTTTGGTGTGCAGAGAGAATTCAGAGTGAACCCTGGGGTTAAAGATTATTAACTGGCTCCAGGATATAAATGGAGCACAGGAATGACCTGGATTGAACCTGAGGTTTCATATAGTCGAGGCAAGCATTCTACTGCTAAATTCTATTCCTAGTCCTTTTTTTTACTTTTTTTGCCGTACTGAGGATGGAACCCAGAGGCATTCTACCTTAGAACTACACCCCCAGTCCTATTTTTTTTATTTTTTTATTTTTTTTTGTGGTAGTGGGGATTGAACTCAGGGGCATTCTACCTTCGAATGCTGGCTATACCCCCAGCCCTATTTTTTTATTCTTTCTTTTGAAATCGAGTTTCACTAAGTTGCGGAGTGCCTCACTAGGTAGCTGAGGCTGGCCTCGAACCCGGATCCCCTGGTCTCAGCCTCCCGAATGCTAGGATTATAAGCGTGCGCCACCACGCCCGGCTCCCAGTCCTATTTTTTATTCTTTATTTTGAAACAGGGCCTCACTAAGTAGCTGAGGCTGGCCATGAACCCAGATCCTCTGGTCTCAGCCTTCCAAGTACTGGGATTACAAGTATGCGCCACCATGCCCAGCTCTTTTTTTACTTTTTAAAAATTTTCAAGCCGGGCGTGGTGGCGCACGCTTGTAATCCCAGCATTTGGGAGGCTGAGACCGGAGGATCCGGGTTCGTGGCCAGCCTCAGCTACCTAGTGAGGCACTCCATAACTTAGTGAGACCCAGTTTCAAAATAAAGAATAAAAAATAGGGCTGGGGGTATAGCTCGGAGGTAGAATGCCCCTGAGTTCAATCCCTAGTACCGCAAAAAAAAAAAAAAAAAAAAATTTCAGAGCTGGGCATGGTAGCACAGGCTTGTAATCCCAGTACTTGGGAGGCTGAGACAGAAGGATTGCAAGTTTGAAGCCAGCCTCAGCAACTTAGTGAGACTCTATTTCCAAATAAAATATAAAATAGGTCTGGGGGTGTTATCCAGAGGTAGAAGGTCTCTAGGTTCCAACCCCAGTACCACAAATAAACAAGTAAATGCATACATACATACATACATACCAGGCTGGCCTCGAACTTGCAATCCTCCTGCCTCTCAGTCTCCAGAATTGCTAGGATTACAGGTGTGCATTACTGTACCCAGCTTCATTTGATTTTTTTTTTTTTTTATGAATCTCATTTGACTGCTAAAATTTAGTGAGATTTATAAGGCAGGGATTAATTAAGCCTTACTTTACAGATGAGGCTTAGAGGGTTGCCAAG
>PVLC010031515.1:0-18781 GCA_004027655.1 Graphiurus murinus
CCCCAAGCCTGGGTCTGTGGGGGACAAAGCAGGGAGGAGAGGGAAGCCAGAGTGGCGGACGTGGCAGGTCAGGTGCCACCCAGCCATGAGACTGAGCACTTTGCCCTCTCCGAGCCTCAGCCTCCCCAGCCCTGCACGAGGCCAGCACGCAGGATATCACCTTGCACAGAGCTGAGGACGCTGGAAGGTGCTGGCTGCTGCTTTCTAAACTGACTTGTTTCTCTTGTCCTCGGCGACCTGAACTAGCATTAACTGGCGGCCAAGGTGATGCCGGCACATGGTCCCATGTTCAGAAAGTGCCCTGGGGCTGGAGAGCCCCTGCGGAGAGTGTAGCATCCTGGGAGTGGCCAGCTCAGAGATGACTTTGGGGTCTGCATCCGGAGACAGGGGTTCCATGGAGGGGCGAGGGCTGAACTGGCTGCCCTGTGGCTTGGGGAGGTGGGCTGTGCTGGAAAGTTCTAGGCCAGGCCAGCTGCTGCTGCCCAGATGCCCGCAGGCGCCCACAGAGGCACGAGAGCCCCAGCGTGCTCAAGAGCCTGTGCTCGGGCAGCTCGGCCACTGCCAACAGAGCTGAGAATAGAGCAGGATGCCCACCCCACTTCCAGACTGGCTCGCGGTGGAGTCAGCCCTGTGGGGTGCCTGGGGTCCAGCCCCAGCGTCCTCCTGCCTGGGGCAGCTGGCCCCGGCGGTCAGCACAGTGCAGAGCGCCCAGCATCAACCCGCTGGGCTGTGAACGCACACAGGAACTCGGCCAAGACAACCACCGCTTCCAGAGAGTGAGTGCAAGTTTCTGACTTTAGTACCCTGGAGGGGAGGAGGACGGGAAGTGAAGTACAGTCAGCAAGAGGTGAGAGGCACAAGAGACCCATCAGCCATCTCACTCCGTCAGCCATGTAGAGCTGGTGCCACCACGGAGGGTTTTAGAAACGAGGAATCTGGGGAGGGAGACTGATTAAGATCCGAGGGACAGTGAGTCAGCCCACCGAGGGGGAGCGCGTGCTGCTGGCCTGGACGCTGGCTGGCCTGTGGCTCCCGCCAGCCCTCAGCTTCCTGGGAAGACGGCGAGGTGCCGTCCGCACTGTACATCCCAACCCAAGCCGATTGGCACCTGTGGCTTCACATGCCAATGACCCCACTTCCTAAGACTAACCAGGCAGGGCAGCCACATGGATGGGGGGGTCCCAGATAGTGGCACCCAGGTAGCCACAGAGAAGCTGTTGTTCAGGGGAGGTACAGAGGGGGTGGACAGGAACCCCAGGTGTAGCTGTTGGACAACTTGAGACCAGCGGAGCAGAGTTCTTGGCCAGAGCACGCGTTGCCCTAGGACCGCCAGTAAGAATTGTCCTAGAGAGTGTCAGCCGCACCCACAGGAATCCCTGCTCAGAACTACCAGGCCCTGCCAGGGGAGCCTCAGTCCTCGGGTGACAGGGGACTCCACAGGGGACCACAGACCCACTGCTCCATGCTCCTCCTGACCACTGGCGGGGCAGGAGTCCTGGCCGTGCCGAGGAGCACAGGGGCTCACACGCCCTCCAGACACCAGCCCTACGGCCCGCAAGCCAGGCCAGGCCAGCAGAGGCAGCACTTGACGCCTCGGCTCTGGGTCCCTCCCCCAGGGTCTGCAATCAGCAGCCCAGGAAGGTCTCCCCGCAGCGCTGGCCCAGGGCCAAGACCTCCCATAGCCACCTGCCCTGCTCAGCCCAAGAGGCCCTCAGCCCCACTCTGGCTCCTAAAACAGATGGTAGCTTTGTTCCAGCACTCACAGGAGGCAATAAAGAGAAGGAAATCCACTGGCAGGATTTGTCAAAATAGTCATCTTATGAAGGACTCTGCAGCGCGCAAGACTGTAATCAGTCTGAAGTAGTAAAAGTCGCCCTGCAAACACACCACCATCCAGACGGCTGACATCTGTGGAGCCCACTGACATCCATACTGCTGGGGTTTCTGACGCTCCCCCAGGTCTGAATCTCAAGTGTGTACAAGTCAGAGCCCGGGCAGGGGTCCTCCCAGGAGAGGCAGGGACGGTGAGTCCACCCCACCTTCCAGCAGCTGCAAAGGTGGGAGCCACCGCAGGGCGAAGGTCAATGTGTCCATTGCTGGCGACGTTTGCTAAATCCTCGGAGGAGCCTGGGCTCCCGGGTGAGTGAAACAGAGGGTAAGGGTGGTGTTCACTCTGGGTGGGGCAGGCCGGCAACAGGAAGCTGGGTGAGCAGTGTAAAGGGCTCAGGCCTGACCAAACAGTCAGGGGAGGCTTCCTGGAGGGAGCGGCATCCGTGCAGAGACCAGAAGGATGGAGAGGACTCTGCGGGCATGGACGTGGAGAAGGGGTGCAGGAGACAGGGTGGAAGAGTCTGGCTGTACTGGGGAGGAAGAGCTGCAGGAGCAGGACGGGAGGAGGGTGTGGGGAGGTAAAGGGTGTCGGGCCTCCTGCCTGGCACCTGGCAGCTGATGGCGGCCATCGAGAGGGCTGCGCGGGGCAGGGGCTTGTCCAGAGACAGGAGGGAGCGTTCTGAACTGGATGAGGACAGGCCGAGGGTCCACTCGAATGCAGAAGGCACATCCCTCCCCAGGTGCCCCAGGACTGCTGCGCACCTCCTTGACCCTTGGTCCCCTCACCTGCCAAGGGGACCCGAGGACCTCACCGTGCCAGGTCTCTTGGTGGGGAGAGGAGCAGGGGCAGGCGTGAGCACCGCACTGGCCACAGCTGGACAGGCTCCCTGGGACCGGGAGGTAGCATCAGGCAGTCACTTCGAGCCAGCACCCACACCAGCCTCCCAAATCAGAGAACTAAGGGGGCGCGGCTTCCCACGGGGCCCCAGTGTTGAGGGTCCTCACCTGTGCATGGAGAAGGTGCTCCAGGGCAAGGTCCCTGGGCTTGTCTCTAAGCTAGCCTACCCTCAGGCCACCGTCCACCCCAAGGCCACACAGAGCTGCCTGTGCTGTGAGAAAATCAACACACATCCCCGACTTCGCCCAAACTGGCCCATTCCCAACAGCTTCCTCTTTCCAGGTTCTGACCAAGCTGACCACGTCCAGTAGATCTGCTGGCAAACCCAGCAGCCCCACCTCCAGGGTACCCAGACTCCTGCCCCAAGTCCCCTCCCCCTCACAGAGTGGCCAGGGGTCTCGCTCAGCCCCAGCTACTCCCAGAAGAAGAGCCTGGGGCCCCCTGTCAATCTCCGCCCCATTTGGGAGACCAGGGAGAGGCCCCAGCACATGCACCAGGTGCAGGGGAGTCTCCTGCCTTTGTGTGTGCAGACAAGCGGGGGTCAGGCAGAAAAGGGGACAGGGTGCTGCCTTTCACAAAGTTGTTGCAGAGGTGTTTCTGAAGCTGGTAACTCGAGGACCTGAGGCCAGGTACCCCGGGGAGGACCCGGCAAGCCCCAGGCGCACGTTCTCCAGGGTAACTTGCCGTGTGACACTGCGGCGCACTTCCCTCTAGTGTTAGACACATCTGAATTATAATGTAGGTAAAAGAAGAATCGAGCTCAACTCCCAACCACCCTACCCAGCGTTCACACGTCTCAGGAATCAAACCCGGCTTCTGGGAGGAATCACTGTCTGCCGCACACAGAGGCGGCCGAGCCCAAAGCTCCAGGCCCAGGACCCCTCTGGCGTGGAACATGCAATGGGGCTCAGGCACGGGCTCTTCCAGGGTGCAGATAAACATTTTAAAGTCAAAGGTTTAAAATATTTATTCTTCCAGGAAGGTTTTCGCTTTGTGGAGCTGGCGACTGGAAGCAGGGTTGTTGCCATGAGAGTAAGCCATCTTCCCCACAGCTGCAGCTCCTACTGTTTTCTGGGGGACGAGGCACCTTGGGGAGCCACGCAGGCCCCATCGGAGGGTGGCTGGCTGGGGTCAAGGCCACTGAGCTGAGCCCAGCAGTCACAGACACGGCTTGCAGCGGTCCAAGCGCGGCAACCCAGAAGAACTTGACACCTGCCCTCAACATGGCCTTTAACCTCGTCCTCAGAGTGTCTTGTTCCATCTGGAGGCTTCGTTCAGAGCGGGGCAAAGGCCAGGAGCGCCTTTCCAGAAAGTGGTCAAGGCTGCAGGGGTCTTGCGCTGGCTCTTACAAATCGCCTGGCTTCCCAGTGACTCTGCTGGCTGCTGGAACTGCGTTGTGAACGGGTGGATTCTTGTTTTGTTTTTGTGGTACTAGGGGCATTCTACCTCTGAGCTACACCCCCAGTCCTAATTTTTATTCCTTATTTTGAATCAGGGTCTCACTAAGTTGTGGAGGGCCTCACTAAGTAGCTGAGGTTGGCCACGAACCTGGATCCTCCTGTCTCAGCCTCCCAAGTACTGGGATGACAAGCATGCACCACCACGCCAGGCACTGAACGGGCAGATTTTTGAAATGGGAGCCAGGCACATTTGGCGTGTACATGGAGTCACATCCATTGGTCCTGCTGTGGTGGGTGAAAGGTAGGAGGAGAGGGCAGAGGGGGTCAAAGCCCAGGGCATGGGCCGTGGGAGACAAGTCGAGAGAAAGCCAAAACCCAGAGCAAGAACAGTGGGAAATACTCGAAAGTTTCTTCCCCTAAGAATAAAAGGACGGTCCTGCCTTTGCGTGTGCCTGGACAGACCTTCCTTCCTAAGTCCTGGGGACCCACCTTGGCTTCGGGGCTCCGTTCAGTGCCCAGCCCAGAGCAGGAGGGGAACAAGCCCTTCCCATCAACAAAGCTTTAGGAAAGCTTTAAGTCCCGATGAGATCCCGCGTTAAAACAGTCCTTTCCTGAGCCAGGCCTTTTCTTAAAACAGACAAAAACATACCCCACAATGAGGAAGGCAGAGGAAGATGGCCCCTGGGAGAGTAAAAATAGACCTGGTACAGGGACTGTGAGTCACCGCTATTGTTATCAGCGACACAATCAACGCGCGCGCTGCAAAGGCCTCCCCCGCAGACCTGCAGGAGTGGCCCTGCGCCCACGCCCATTCCTGTGCCTTCCGAGGGTCTTGTCCTGCCCTGACCTCTTCGGAGGCCTTGGTGGTGAGTCCTGGGCAGCCTCTGGAGAAGCCAGGCGAAGGGGGGCTGCCTGTGGCCACGGGGAGTCTGGGCTGGAACCCAGCCGGGGGCCTTTCCCACGAAAGCCGGCCTCCCCCAGTCACCCACGAGAGGCCTGGACCTCGGGGCATCCTCTGGGATAACCATCCTCTTCATCCACGGGAGAGTTCCAAAACAGCAGTGGGAACTTTCTGGAAAGCTGTAATAGCAAAGTGAATGGCACGCATTGCTAAAATTCATGCAGAAATGGATTCAATTGTGCTTATACCCTATGACCCAGAAAGCCTCGTGATGGAGAAGAGTACCCCGTCCAACTTTGTGAGGCCCTGCAGCCCCTGGAGAAGGAGTGGGCCACACTCGGGGCTGCCCGGGACACAGGGCTCGGGGTCCTGCCTTGGGAGGCACTGGCTGAGGACTCTCCTTCTTGAAACCGGCTTCCACAGACATGAACGACAGAGGCAGGACCAGGAGTGGCACTCAGAGCCCCTCGAGGAACAGGAACACCCCCATTTCACAGGCGAGAAAACTGAGCAGGAGAGTCCAGCACAGGCTCTTGGTAAAGGAACACGGGACTGTAGAAGCAGAAGAAACAGCATCCCACACTCCCGGCCCACTCCCAGCCCACCCCAGCCCACCACTTTGCTTGACCCCTGAGGACGCCTTCGGCCCTGGGCAGGAAGTCCTCCTCTTGGGAGGAGGGAAGTAGATGGTTCTGACACTAGACTCCTCAGTCCAAAGCGGGGACGCCGAACCCCGAGGGCATGCCTGGGCGGTGACCACGTGTTTCACATGCTGCCCATGAGTCTTGAAAGACCCAGTCGGCCACTGCCTGATCCTCCACTATCCTGTCCCCAGGCAGGACAGTGGGCAGACCCTGTGGCCAGGATCCTGGAGCCAGCACCCTTCTGAGCCCTGGCTGCCCTCTGGGCTACTGGGAGCTCTGTCCTTGGGTGATACCCACCAGCCAGGCTGCAGGAACCAGCTGGTTCTGTCTTGTTCCCGGAGCATAACCTGTGCCCCCCAGCCTGGCAGCAATCACCCCATCTGGAACAGTCCCCCGAGATCCTCCTTTCCTGGCCACGCACTGCTCACCATCAGCCCTTCTGGGAAGGGAGTTTGGGCTCCTCCCACCCGCCCCTATTCCTGCTATTTGTCCTCATCCCTAACCCTGGGACTCCAGGATAATTGCTTCTCTCTCTCCTCCACATCCCAACTGGACAGGGCAGCAGCCGAGACAGGGCCCCAAGGGTGCCGACTATCCTGGCTTCTCATGCCCAGGACAGTGCCCAGAGCCCAGGGCCTGGCTCCTGCCCCCAGACTCTACCCTGTGGGCGCAGCAGCCTCACCCATCCCCCGTTTCATTGACAACAGAAGCTCCAGCTCATAACCACTCGGCCCAGCCTCCCAGCCTGCACTGGTCTGAGTGACGCTGGACCCGGGCTCCAGCATTTCTACTGACGTCCCGGCGGCACCGGAAACTGCAGTAAATTAATGATTAGGGCAGCAGCCAGATCAATACAGCATCCCCAGGCCGGCTCACTCAGCTCCCAGTTCCTGGGACTGGCAGGTGATCACCCTGCAGCGGCTACCACCTGGGATCCTCCTGTAGCTGAGGGCACCCAGAGGGGTCCTGCCTGCCACTCCCCTGGAACCACCAGGGGCAGATCTGGGGGTCTTGAGTTTATTTGGGCCCAACGTCAGATGAGGAAGCTGCCCTGAGGGCTCTCAGAGTCCAGGTGGACCCGGGAATCCATGGACTACGGAGCCGTGACAGAGGCAGCTTCAGCACAGGTTGGGGCTCAGGCAAGGAGGGAAGGGGGTGCAACCTGGACCTGCCCTTACAGCGCCCCAGGGGAGCTGCGTGGCCCCTAGGTCATCCATGGGCCAGCATTCTCAGCCCCAGGACACCACCCCGTGCCTGCCCCTCCCATCCTTGGCTGCCTGGAGTCACCCACCAAGCAGGGTGGTGGGAGGGAGGCTGGGCTGTCACGGCGGTGCCCATGTCTGCCTGGTGCAGCGGGGGCCTCATAACCAGACAGGCGTGAACTCAGGGCTGATTTTCACACACATTAGCACTTCCACACGGGCGCAACACCCTTCCCCAAGCTGCCAACAGCACACGGCACATCCCACGGCCTCCCCTTTCCCGGAGTGAAGGCACAGCCGGAGCAGTTGGTGCCCAGGGCTGTTCGCCAAGGACGGCAAGGGCAGCCCCATCTCCGCCCTGTTCCCAGCCACCCAGCACTCAGGCCCAGCGCCTGGAGAGATAGGGTCCCACCTTTCTCCACCAACCCTCCCAACCCAGCAGGCGAAGGACTGGGGGCTCAGGGCTGGTCCTCTGGCTCCTTGGGCCCAGGGCCCTGGACCCTGTCCATGCAGCATACACACCGATGTCCAAGCAGTTCCCCAAAAAGAGCCTCTCACTGAGTCTGAACACAATATCCAGAGCCACTCACTGCATCTGGATACAATATCTCTACTGCCCTCCTCAGCTGGCCAGGGGCATACAGCCACACACCCGAGGGCCTGCCAAGGACCCTAGGACCACAAATGCTGCAGCAACCAGGAGATGAACAGCAAGAAGCCTATTCTACCACACACACACACACACACACACACACACACACACACGGATACAAGGGTGAGAAGAGGCTATTCCATCGTGGAAAAAAAATTGTCCTACAGATGATAATGACAAATGGTAAGAAAATAGTAACTCCAATTCAAATCATTCACTCCACACTGGCCCAAAGAGGAGTCGTTGCTTGGGAGGCACCTTGTTAGAGTTTGGAATTGGAATAGCCCCCAAAACCTCATGTGTTAGGCGGAGCAGTTGGGTTCGGAGGTGGGGAATGGTTGGAGCAGGTGTGTTGCTCGGGGGTATGGCCTCGAGGACTATATTTGACCCTGGCTGCGTCCCCCCACCCCTGATCCTAGCTGCCATGGCTGAGGGTGGCTTTCTCCCCGACTTAACCCCTGGCTGCTTTGGAGCCAGTCAATCATGGATGGACCTTATAAAATTGGGAGCTAAATAAACCTTTCTTCCTCTGACTTGTACTTATCAGATGCTTCAGTCATAGTGATGTAAAAGCTGACTAAAACAGAAACTGGTAGTAGGAGTGAGGTCATGACATGAGTAACCCGACTATGTTGTTCAGGAAACTTTGGAACTGATTTGTGAGAGTAATCTGGAAAGGCCAGAATGCTGACGGAAATGTGGACAGTAGAGACTGGTCATGAGGTGTCAGAGAGCAAGGAAAAATACGTAGGGAAATAGAGGACATCCCACACATGTTACATTCTGGCAAAGAACCTGAATACATTTTTCCCTTGTTCTGAGACTTCATATGAGGCCAAATAAAATTTAAAGGTGAGGGAATAATTAATTTGTTGGAGGAAATTTGAAGGCAGCAGAGCATTCAGGCAGTCACATGGGTATTGCTGGCAGCTTTTATCCTGGTTTACTATAATTAAAGGGAGCAGAAAGCAGAGGAGGAAGATTTTTAAATCTTTTAAGTCAGTTTGGCCAGAAAAGTGTGTGTGAAACTGAGGCCAAGGAAGGTGTGGCTGCTGAAGAGATTACAGCCATGAAAGAGAAGTGATTTGCACAGAGATGATAAGAAAGATGCCTTTCAGGCATTCCTGGAATCAACAAGATCCGACCCATTCCAGGCTCAAGGGCAGCAAAACTTTGGGGAGCTGATTGAAGAAGATCACTTTGACAAGAGATCTTGAGAACACTTTGCTTCCATGGAACCACCTAAGAAGTTTTTCCCCTATGATTCATTTTACCATACTCAGCAGCCCGGCACACAGAGGCATGGTTCTGGTTCCTACAGGAATGCAGGATGTTGTAGTTAAGGGGTCATGGAGGTTTCCATCCAGATTTCAGGGAAAGGCGTAGGAGGACAGGCAATATGTAGCAGGATTAAAATCCTTCAAGTGGTCCCTGAAAGGGCCATGAGAAGCTATGATAATGAAGCCAAAACTGCAGTGGAGACTCTCAGAATCACAAGATGCCAGAAAAGTGGAATGTCTGACGCAGAAAGCTCTCAGGCTGGAGGGCAGAACCATTCCCACTCCACCTACGGAACCAGCAGCACGGCAGCTTCCCCTCCCCCTCCCTGACCTCTGCTCCCACCTGGTCCCTGCCGCCCCCACGGGAAGACAGCTGTGGTGGCAGCCAGGGCCCATGCGGATAGTCCTGGACCGTCTCCCCATCCCAGGGGCCTTCACTCAGGCACATCTACAAAGTCCCTTTGTCGTGTAAGGTGACACATCTGCAGGTGCTGTGGATGGGATGTGGACACCCTGAGGCCCTGTCCATCCCCTGTCACCATGCATGGGGGGGCCCGCTCACTCTGCCAGGCCCCCGTTCCTGGGCAGGCTCCTGCGCTTCACCCCCAGGCTCCCGACTCCCCGGCCCAGCGCCGCTGCCAACACAGTCAGCAGAGTCCTAACAGTCCTCACTGGGCCAACGCTGTCCCGCCCGCCGCGGCCCGCCCGCAGAGCTGCCGCCTTGGCAGCTGCAGAGCCCAGCAGCACGCCACCTCCCAAACCTGTCATTACATACTCCAGCCCAGAAGCAACCATTTCTATTTGGAGACTAATTGCTCTGAGGGCCTCTTTTGAAAATGCCAATTTGTGCCTGAGACATTCTGGTCAATCGGGGCAGGCCCCACCCCTGCCCAGTGCACCCAGGTGGGTCTGGGTCACGCACGAGAGCTTGGCAGGGCAGGCCACGGGAGCTGGGCCACTGCAGGGCTGCCTCTGCCTGTCTCAGAGGAGACCCCGGTACTGGACGGACACTAGAGGACATTGGACAGCACCAGGGGACAGAGACGGGCCCTGACACTGTCCAGAGGTCAGAGGAGGTTTCCTGGAGGAGGTGTCCTGGGGCTGACCAGGAGGGAACCCAGGAGGTGTCCCAAGAGGCCTGTCGGGGAGAGCTGGCATGGGCAGGGTGTGGGGTGCAAACTATAAAGGAAGGGTGTGGTGCCTCAGCTTCAGGGGGCAGGGGGGGACTGGATGGGAGCTCTAGGGGAACTCACAATCATCCAGAGGCCCGGGGTGGTACACACTGCCCAGCTGGCAAAGCCAGTGCATCTGGACATGGGTGAACATACATGTGTGCTCACCATGTGTGCATGTGTGTGCATGTCTGTATGCCCAGGTATGCCTGTGCATGTCTGTTTTTGATGTGGGTGTGTTGTGTGCATGCATGTGCTGTGTCACTATAAACCGTTTACCTGTGAGCATGCTTGTTGTAGTCATTTGTGTGTTGCATGTGCGCAGGTACGTGTGTTCACTGGTTGAAAACATGCTTGATTTCAAGTATACGTGCCATTAATGTCTGCCCAAACAGCCCTGTGTCCCCTGAATTGCAGCTTCTTAGAGGGGTACAGGACCCTCACCATAAAGGCTGGAAAGCTGGCAACCCCAGGGCTCTGGCCCACCTCACCCTACAGTGCTGCCTGCACCCCTTTTTCCGGGACTCTGGCCTGGCAAAGCCTTCTCACCCCAGGTGAGGCATCCCCCGTCCCAGCCTTCCAGACCCCGGGTCAGGTGGAAAAACAGGCCCTGTACAGTCCTCCTCCTGCCCAGAAGCCACCACTGCTGGCCAGGAAACCCGCTCGGAACATCGCTGAGCTGATGGCTGTGGGCCTTCAATCTCCCGCCATGGTCGGCCGGCTGGGCACCAACCGACTCCAGGGGTTGCCACGGTCTCCTGCCTCGGAGTAGGCCCCTGACTGAGGGAGAGTGCACATCAGCCAGGTCAGACCACACAAGCAGCAATAAGTTTGTCCCCCCAAAAGACATCGGGTGAAGCTGGTGCTGGCAGGAGAGGTCAGAGGCTCTTGGCCCCTGCGTCAACACCGTCCCCAGGAACAACTCCTCGCCCTGCGCCGTTCAGACACAGCACCTGGCCTGAGAATCTACTCAGCCACAGGGAGACCCAGCAAAGCCCCACCCCAGGGGGGCAGCCAAAGGTCAGGAGCAGGGCGGCAGCAGACGAGGACAGGCATTGCCAAGGCTGACTGCACAGGTGGGACAGGCAGCGCCATCTCGGCTCGCAGCCAAGCCCATCGCTTCCCTAGCCTCTGCCAGCTCCCACGGGGCGAGGGAGCCAGGACCACCCCCTCCCCAGCACCCCTGCCCCCCTCGGCCACCAGACACACACAGGGCACTCCAGGAAGCCAGCACCCCGCTGTCCCACAAACTGCCCCAGGGCCTTGGTTCCTGCCCCTGCCTGGGGAACAGTGTCACCCAAGGCAACAGCTCTGCTGCTGTGGCCACTCTGACAACAGGTGCCATCAGAAACCAGCCAGGCCCCATGGCTGCTCTGCCAGGACACCTGGGGCCGGCCTCCACCCGTGTCCTGCTCATGCAGACTGGTCACAGCCACGCTGAACCATGTCACCCTGGGATAGTACGCTCTCCTCCAGAACCGACATCACCCCAAGTCGGCAGGTGGGACCCCAGACAGATACAAGCTTCTCCTTTTTCAAAGCGGTTACTCCAGATGGCTGGAGTACACCAGCGGGACCACTGGCAATCGCACTTTTTTTTTTTTTTTTTTTTTTTTTTTTTGCAAGTAAGAAAAGAAACAAAATCCCATACACGGTTTAGGTAGCCTTTCCTGACTTTTACTTTACAATCAACATTGAATTATGTTAAGTCCTACAATTCACGACCATCCACCAGGCTGTGTTTAATCTACACTCATCCTCGTCTTGAGAAAGGACTCAGGGCAGCGACATGTTTGCTTAAACATCACTACATAGGAGCAGGGCCTGGAGGTGTGGGGGTGATGTCCCAACCTCACTAACTATCTGCCCTCTACTCCAAGAGCAGCCTGGATCTCCAGGGGACCCGGCTCCCCGACATACTCAGCCCAGGCCCGGCCCATCAGCACAAAGGGCAGCCTGGCCTCTGGACCGCAGAGATGCCACAGGGTCTGAGGCGCAGCGCAGGAGGCTGAAGGAGGCAGTGGGGTCTAGAGAGCCTCATGCCAGCAGACAGGACAGCAGAGCTGAGGGGCAGGGGCTGAGGCCAGTTCAGCTCTGCCGAGCCCTCCCTCAAGCAGCCCCCCAGAGCCCCGTGCCCCCTTCTTACTCAAGCTCTCGGTTAGATTTGGTCACTGGCATCCTGAGCATACAAGGAGCTCCTGCAGATCAACAGGAAAATAACAAATGAGCAATGAAAGTAAGCAAAGACTTGGCCAGGTGCAGCGCAGGAGGATTGACAAAACACCAGGAAGCACCCAAGGAACATCGCAGTCTCCGAGAAACGCCGGTTAGACCCCAGCAAGACAAGTCTGCCCCCCGCAGCGCGGCAGCTCTGAGCGCTGGCCAGCGTGTGGAGCCCCTGGGGACCCCACGTTGCTGGGGGAAGAGCAGCGGCACGTGACCTTTGTCTTCTTAGAAAGTTAAACACGATTGTTGTGCAACACAGCAACTCCGTTCCTCGAGACCCAAGAGACGAGACAGACGTCCAGCCAGCAATGCAACCTGAGTCACCAGGGCAAATGCCAGACGCCACACAAGTGTCATTCGACAGGACAGGGGGTGAGGAAGTGCGTTATATTACATCCACGCGACGGAATACTACTCAGCAATGTTTATTTGGGGGGGGGTACTGGGGATTGAACTCAGGGGCATTCTACCTCTAAGCTACACCCCTATCCCTATTTTATTTTTTTATTTTGACACAGGGTCTCAGTAAGTTGCAGAGGGCCTTTACACTAAATTGCTGAGGCGGGCCGTGAACCTGTGGTCCTCCTGTCTCAGCCTCCCAAGTACTGGGATTAAAAGCGTGCGCCACCACCCCCAATGCTCAGGAATCTTTTTGAAGGAACAAACTACTGATACATAACATGGGTGAATTTCAAAAAAATAAAGAAAGTTGGATGAAAGAAGCCAGATTCACAGAGCTCATACTCTACAATTCCATGCATGCAAGTTCAGGAATGGGCACCAGGATCCACAGGAATAGAGAAGCCTTTGTGTCTGTGGCCAGAATGGGGTGGCCTTTGCCACGATGATAGGTCACATCAAAGCTCGTCGACCTGCGCTCTCCAGCTCTATGCCCTGGATGTGATCATGCAGCAGTCAAAACCCTCACGGCAAACAATGGGAAGTTGCAGAGGGAAGCTTTAGGTACTTGGTCTACGTTGTGGGAAATGGGCATTCACCATGTGATAAGCAGGAAGTGGCTCGTGGAGGTCAAATGACCTCTCCAGGGTCACGGCCACACGTGCCAACAAGATCCAAATCGAGGGTCCAACATGACCACCTGAGCCCAGGTAGGCGGGACAAGACCGACAAGAGGGGCTGGGCCAGGTGGGGGAGGAGGAACCGGGGACGGTGGTGGCCAGGGCGGTGGTGGAGCACGGGAGGTGGGCCCAGCAGTGACGGGGCTCAGGGGCCGGTGCAGGGTGCTCTTGAAGCCTGCCGTCGAGGGAGAAGTCTGTGCAGCATAGAGTCCACTTTCATTCTAGATGATCCAGCTCAGATCACATTTGTATATATGGGCAGCTCTGTGTACATGTGCATGTATGTGTCTGTGGGTACAGCTCTGTGTATTTGTGCATGTGTGTGCCTGGGGGTGCAGCTCCGTGCATGTGTGTCCGTGCATGTGTGTGCACACGTGTGCCCATAGGTGCAGCTCTGTACATATGTGATCGTGTGTGTATGCACGTGCAGCTTTGCATGTGTGCACCTGTGTGCCTATGTGTGCAACTCTATGATGTGTGCTCATGCATGTGTGCCTCTGTGTGTACATTCACGGGCCTGTGGGTGCAGCTCTGTGTATGTGTACATGCACATGTCTGTGAGTGAAGCTCAGTACATGTGTGATCATGTGTGTGTGCCTGTGTCTGTGTATGTATGCCTGTACCCATAGGTGCAGCTCTGTGTGTGTGCACACATATGAACCCATAGGTATGACTCTGCATGTGTGTTCAGGCATGTGTACCTCTGTGTGTGCATGCATGTGCCTGTAGGTGCAGCTGTGTACAAGTGTGTTCATGCATGTGTGCCTGTGCCTATGTGTGTGAATGTACCCATGGGTGCAGGTCTGTGCCATGTGTTTTTGTGCATGTGTCTGCAGGTGTGTTTGTGTGTGTGTGAATGCAAATGTGCACACACGGTGGTGGGGCACGAAGGTCCTGCTCAAGGTTCTCTTTGTGTGGGTTTATTACACAACTAGCCTCAGCCGACAGACGCAGTCTGCCAGGGCCTAGATACTGCCCTGGGAGCCAGGAATCTCTGAGCTGCATGGGATGCCGCATGAAGATTGTGCGGGCTGAGCCAGCTCTTCCCTGGAGACCTCGGGACTCTCCCAGTAGGGCAAGCTGCCAGGGGGGGCCAGGGGAAAGGGAGTGGAGGCCAGCATGGGACCTCGCAGCCATTTATCGCCATCGCTGTTTCTCCGCGCGGCCGCCTCCTTCTGTGCTGGCTGCTGGGCCCGGCTGGCTGGTGCACTGATTCATCTGCAAAGCAGGGAGGCTGCTCACCCGGTTGTCAGGGTGGCTGACTCACGAGTCAGGCCCCAGGCTGTCCCTGTACCACATCTACGTGGGAGCACTCTGAACTCTCACATGGCCTTGCAGAAGCGCGGTGCCCTGGGTCCCCTTCACCCGGGCCTCCCCAGCGCCTGTGGCAGTTCAGGTTCCAGATGCAGAATGGAGCGACTTTCGCAAGCCCCAGGAGGGCAGTGCTGGGAGGAGTCCAGTGAGGGTCCTTGGCCAGTCATCATCATGAGAGTCAACACCCACATGACCCGCCGGCCCTCGCTGGCTCCTTGACAAGGCTTTCACCATATATAACCCAGATCTGCACCCCACCCCCCACACCCTGTCCACCGGCATGCCTGACAACCACACAGGTGTATGCAAGCTGATCCCTCAGCCTGACCCCATCAACCCAGCACAAGGTTGGCACCGCGGTTGGGAGGGGCCTGGGAGCCGCTGCACAGAACGATACCCCAAGTCCATCCAGGCCCTAATTCCTGGAGCCCGTGAACGTGTGACCTTACACGGCAAAGGGGACTTTGCAGAGGGGACAAAGTGAAGGACCTTGAGCAGGGAAGAGGACCCAGCTCATCTAGCTGGACCCAAATGTAATCCCAGTGTCCTTACTGGAGGGAGGCAGAGGGAGACCGTTTTCCTCAGCTCTTTTGTTGTTGTGACAAGCGCAGCTTAGAGGAAGAAACGTTTACTTGGGGCTCACAGTTTCAGAGGTCAGTCTGTGGTCAGTCAGCCCTAGGGCAGGAGCCACGGGGCCAGCACGTCAGGGTCCATGGGGGAGCGGGAGAAGATGCTCACGCCTCATGGTGGCCAGGAAGCAGCAAAAGGGGGGAGCCAGGGACAGATGCGGTCCCCAAGATCACTCCCCCAGCGACCCACCGCCTCCAGTCACGTCCCCTCTCCAAACCTGGCTGCAGAGCCTATCACATGAGCTTCTCTAAGGGACATTTTCTAGCCACACCGTGACAGAGCCACTCCTAAGGGAGGCATGTGACGACCACAGAGCAATGCTACACTGCTGGCTTTGGGGATGGAGGAAGAGGTCAGGAACTCTCGCCTGTGAGGAGCACAGCCCCCAGGAGCTGGAGGAGGCAAGGAGTGGCTTCTCCCCAGGGCTTCTGCAGGCCTTGCCAGCCCCAACTGCAGCCCAGCAAGCAGTACCGATCCTGGCCCACCTGGGAAGCACCTGACAGCTGAGCCCTGAGACGGGGCTCAGACGAGGGCACACAGGGCCTTAGCCAAATACCAACCCCACGCCAACTGGGGATAAGTGGCAGCCACACAGTATTGTTAAGGAAAAACTGCTATTTTAAACTCCCTCTCACAGTAAGAGCAAGGCTTTATTTCAGACTTTTTCTTTGCAAAGAATTTTGCATGAGCTTTGATGGAAAGTCGATAGTTGAAGATTAACAAGGCACGTGGTCGTCTGCTTTGCAAGAAAGGCGTGTTGACAAAACCTTTCCCAGGCTCCGGAAGCTGCGCAGAGGGGCTGACAGTGACGCAGGGCTTGGACTCTAAGAGCGCTGGCCTCGGAGCCTGCTCTGTCCCTTCCAGGGTGTCTCTAGGCTGGTTCCATCCCTCGAGCCCCAGCCTGTCTGCAAACCAAAGCAACACAGGACCAGAGACGGCCCTGTCCTGGGCTCCTTGGCAGACAGGGCACTCAAAGCTCACAAGCCAGCTGCAGTTCAGGATTAGCATGGCTGGCCACTCCCAGGAGTCCTTCGGAGGACCTCAATCCGTCCCTTCCTGCACGTGGGAGGACATAGCTGGCTCTGGAGAGGGAAGCATCATGGAAGGCCATGGCAGGGACCCTAAGAAGTCAGCTCCCACATCCCCCAGGCTCCCCCAGCACCACCGCACGCAGGCCACGATGCACACCTGGAAACAAGCCCACACTCTCCCGCTGGTGCAGAGCTGAGGCTGCTGGGAGCTGTCCCTGGTGCTGCTGGTGCCGGCCAGCCCTGGGTCTAACCCGGCTCTAGCCCTGGACTTCGCTGGTCTCAGCCGGGACAGCGATTACAGCAGTCCAAATTCCGAGTGCCCGGTGCCTCTTGGGACCATGCCCACCTCCACTGGGCGCCCACTTCCCTTCACCCAGTCCAGCAGAGTGGCGGGCGGGTGCCCCCACAGGGAAGACAGGCTTGACAGGTAGAGAAGGGCAAGGAGAGGCCCTCAAGGGCTACAGAGGAATCTCTGTCTGCCTGTTGAAGGAGCCAGGTCCCAGCCCAGCCTTGAAAGGTCTAGACCTAGTGCCGGAACAAGTGATGAGGATCAGGTGCAAGCCCCCACGATTTTACTCTGAAATTATAGCAGCACCTCGGCACACTCCCTTCTCATTCTGACTTGTTTTTCTCTGGCAAATGCAGCTCCACAGTGCGACTGAGCCATGGTGTGTGTTCACAGCCAAGAGTTTCTCATGGAGACTCCAGCCCAGGTCGGCAAGGGTTCGGGGCCACCAGGCTGCGGCACCTGCTTCTCCCGGACTGTCGGTTCTCCTTTCCTACAGATCCCTCCCGAGCTCAGCCGGCGGCCAGCCTGGGTCTCCCCAGCTCCACGCTGCTCCTCCCTCCTCACCCCTTGTGGGAAACCTTGTGGGAAAGAAGCAGTCACCCGTAATTCCCACTGAACTCCCTGGTGGTCCGTGGCCTTCCACGCTGCAGGAAACAGTAGAAGACATGAATAGTGCCGAAGGTTCTGAGCAGATGGGAAAGTCAGGACAGTGTGTGAGACCTTGACGGTCAACATAATGAACTATTTTTTGGTCACTGATTTCCCAGTCCGCAGAAAATAAGAAGACAGATGCCCAGTTAGAAAATGGCATGAAAAGCCGGGTAACGTGGCACACACCTGCAATCTCAATGCCTGAGAGGCTAAGGCAGGAGGAGCACAGGTTGGAGGCCAGAGCATGCTAACTTGGCGAGACCCGGCTTCAAAATAAAGGAAAGGACATAAAGCTAGTAGGACAAATGTTTCAGGGAAAGACGCAGAAAGGTGATTGTTTAAGGAAGAGTCAGGAGACACCTAAGGACTGAGCAGCCTGGGGTCAGCCTGTGCTGCTGCTCAGAATCCTACACACGCCATCCGTCCCACAGACCTCATGGCACCAGGGCACAGGAGGGAGGTCGGGACCATCTCCCTGAGCCAGTTAGGAGACATTTAAATGGGGTCCTGTGAATCTCTAAGATTGCCACGAGGAAGGTCGACCAGATACACCTGAAGTATTTGTATCCACCAAATACCTTAAAGGCCAATCCCGGCATTTCCTCCATTACCCAAGGGTGGCCCCGTGCTCCTGACAGTCCAGATGAAGTGCAGATTCCGGCTACCCCCCAGCACCGAGGCCACAGACAGCCATGCTGCCGCTCAGTCTCCGGAGCCCCTCCCACAGCCCAGCTCCCCCTCGATGACCCTCTGGCTCCAGAGACGGGATTATCGCCCTGGAAAAAGGGTGGCGCCTATTTTTGACCAGCTGAACTGAATTCAAGGAAGGCATTATTTCTAGACAGAGCATAAGACTTATGTTCTCTCTGATGTTTCCAAAAATAAGAGTCAGAAACAGCAGATCCAGGAGTCCGCTCAAAATTGCAGCTTCCGATATGAGAGTCTTGGCCAGGATGTAAGAACCAGGTGATCAGAGACAAGGCCCTCCCCCAAGCCTCTGCAGGGAGGCCAGGGCTGACCGGTACCTGGGCCGCCAGCCCCACGGTGCCCTGTGCATGGAGGCAGCCAGGCTGGGGGTGGCTGGGCCCACGCAGGGCTTTGGACCTGCAGGAACAGCACTGTGCTCTCTCTCCAGCCTCCTGGGCAGCTTCCTCCTGGGGACAGACCTCCTGGCCCAGCCTCAGTGCCATGCCCAAGGCCTCCTCCAGGCAGCGGCACCCACGCCACTGCGGGCCCCACAGGCCAGGTCCCGAGCCCAGAGGTGATGTTACTGGGCTCTGACCCACACTGGGCCACACTTCTTTCCCAGCCCTAGGCTACCGGCAACTGTTTCTTACCCAGAGCCTAGTGAGTTCTTCCCTGAGCCCCTAGAAGCCCCATCTCCCAGGGCCGGTCTGGGGGGAGGGTTTCTCCAACTCCGAGATCACGATAAAGCCCCCCACACATGTCCCGGAGAAGGTAGAAGCCATGGTCACAAAGCAGACCTCCCACATCCCTTTGGAGCCCCTTCAGGGTGAGGTGGGGTGGTCTCAAGGGTACAGTTTAGGGGCGACCCCTCACACAAAGACTCCTGGGGCCCCTC
>PVLC010031517.1:0-18749 GCA_004027655.1 Graphiurus murinus
CCAGCATTCGGGAGGCTGAGACCGGAGGATCCGGGTTCGCGGCCAGCCTCAGCTACCTAGTGAGGCACTCCGCAACTTAGTGAGACTCGGTTTCAAAATAAAGAATAAAAAATAGGGCTGGGGGTATAGCTTGGAGGTAGAATGCCCCTGAGTTCAATCCCCGGTACCGCAAAAAAAAAAAAAAAAAAAAAAAAAAAAAGAGTACTCCAGTTAACAGTCACTTTTCCAACTGCATTTCTTTCTCGAGCTGTTTTGAGATATAAAAATAAGCAAAGGGATTTCGCGATAGCTTTGAAACCACGCCTATTTCTGAAACGGAAGGTCTGTCTGGAGGAGCCCCGTCTATCGCGGCCGAGTCTGAAGCACACTCGGTAATGAGCTCTGCTTATGCCTGATTTCTCTGTCTCCCCGTTCTTTGCAGTGCCACACAGACTTTGGAGATGAATTTAAATTTCATCATTATCCATGACCTACAACGTGTGCATTGACCATGCTATAGCTTCCCTTTTTTAATATATTCCAAACAGCGTAGCTCCCTGTTTTGCTTCATTGTTTGCTTGCCAGTCTCTGCCATCATTTGATTCCTCCAGAATGTTAAACACAATGAAGATCCAGTCTTATTCCAAGCAGTGCTGAATTAACCCATGGAAATACTCAGAAAACCCGCATCCATTTAAAGGGCAGCCCCAAGACTCCTCACGTGGCGAACAGAGAACTGGCACTCCTCAACCCAACCAGAGAGAACCTACTCTCAGGGCGCCCTGCTCCACTCCCCACTCCCACCCCAAAGGAACAAATCCAACAAATTGAAGGGAGAGCTGGGCCAGATATGGAAGGAAATACACCGAGAGTTGTGTGCACGGTATAAACATATCACTTTGAATCTCGCTACAATGCACAGTTACGAGGCACCAATAAAATATTAAAATAATAAAAAGCTGAGAGCCTGGCTTCTGTAGGAGAGAGAATCAGGATCAGGCTTAATGCTCAGCATTCCAGGCTAGACTGAGAGTCCTCAGTCCTCCTTCGGAGACAAGAGCTACGTCGTGCTCCAAGTCAGGTGTTTGCCCCTGCCATGCCCAGCAGCACTATAAATAGCAATAATAGTAGCTGATGTTTATAAAGAGTTCACAAGGTGTCAGACTGTGTGCACGGGAGACTCATTTAATATGCACAACCCTAAGATACAGGAACAAATTGAACAGGTAGAGAAGTGCTGAGGGCCCCCTAACCAGCAAATGACAGAATCCAGGCCCAACCCAGGCCGCAGCCAGGTTCCCTACAAAGATTCTCACATTTATCTCCCACCACAACCCTGGAAGGGTGTGGCCTTGTGCTGCCTTTGCTTTCCCAGGCCTGTGATGCAGAGGTACCCCATCCCAAAGCTGGACAGAGACTCTGGGCAGAGCGACGGGAGAGAAATGAGACAGAGATAAAGAGCTTGCACCGGAGCCATGATCAGCATGCCAGAGTTCCAGGTCCTGCAGACTGAAATCCCACCCCATGTCTGTCATCCAGGTGACCATGACACTGTGTAAGCACACCCTACTAAGTGCATGGTCCTTGCCTGAATTCCGAAGCAACTGCATTACTATCTCATTTATTGCACCTCAGTTTGGATCTGGAAGTTCTTCTAACTTAAAAACAGGGCTCCTAGGGAAAAAAATGGAAAATTCTTGTGCACAGCCATGGAGGTATATCTAGCAACTGTACTCCAAAATGGACAACTTGTTATCGTTCTGATAGCCTGTCTTCTAGGAAGGTGATGACTCCGGGGCATTTCTTCTCTATTCCTACCCGTTAACTGCGCCACTGCATAAAAATGCAACTGACGTGTTAATTGTGATTCGCGTACATTCAGAGCACACAAGTTGCACTTGGTGACAATCTCAGCTTCTGAAGTTGTCTCCTGCTCCAGCTTTCTCTGGATTTGTTCACTTCCTTCTTTCTAGAATAACACCCAGAACCAGCAGGGATTTTCTAGAGCATTGCTTTAGACGTTAGTCTGGACTCACCCTCTTGTAGTTTGTTTCCTGTGGCCGCTGTAGCTTATGACCACAAACTTGGTGGCTTAAAAGAGAAGGCTGGATTCTCTTACAATCCTGGGGGTCAGACGCCCCACAGCAGTTTCCCTGAGCTGAAACGGAGCTGCCACCTGGGCCAGGATTCTTTCTGTGGCTCTCAGGGAGACTCCATCTCTGTCTTTTCCAGCTTCTGGGTGGCTGCCTCCATTCCTTGTGTGTTTGTGACCACATCTCTCCAGCCTCTGCTTCTCTTCACATGATCTCCCCGCTCTCCCTGTGTACCAGAGCTCTTTCTGCTTCTCTCCTAGAAGGACTCATCGTTGGGCTTAAGGCCTGCACGTCCATGATAAGCCCCTGTGTCACAGTCCTTTAAGTCCCAGACCATCATCCTGTGTGAGTAATTTCATCACATTTGCAAAGTCTCTTTTACTAAAAAGGTAACATTTACAGATTCTGAGAATTAGGATCTGATATCTTTGTGATTGCGAGTCAGCCTATGTGATATTAGGAGTTATTTAATCTCTCTAAATTCAATAGTTTTATCTATTAAGTGGGTAAAATTACAGTATTTGTTGCGTAGGGCTGTTAGAGGCTTACAGGAGCTCATTTACATTAAGCATTTAGCACAATCTTGGCACAAAAATAAAGTTTCCAATAAGTAATAGGTATTTGTTCTATTCCTAAATGCAGAAAATTTGGTATCTTTCCATTACTTTCAACCCAAATCCCTTAACCTGGAAATCAGACATGCGCCTCATCTGGTGTGAACAGTTTTCCTGAACTTGACTTGCGTTGCTTTCTTCGTAGACCTTCTATTCTAACTAGAGTTGCTTGCTAAGTAGTCCCTTCGCTTAGTTTTCTTGTTTCTCTCCCTTGGCCGTCCCTGTTTGTCACTCCTGTCAGCAACACTTGACCTATGTCCCTTTACTGACCCATATACTGTCCCTCCTCCCAGGATCAGCTCAATTTACACCCTCCTTGAAGCTCTCCCCAGCCAGCCTAGCCCGAACTAGTCTCCCCCTTTGAGGATGATCGGGATAGGGCTCAACTCTTATCATGAAGGCTGTGAGCATTTATACTTGCTGCAGATAGATACACCAGGCTATGGACCAAACACACAGCCATCATGGGTAAGCCACAGAAAGAGCGAATCAAAAGAGTTAGGTCTGGGCTCAAGGACTGGACTAACATGATCTCCTCAGATGAGAAACAGAGCAGAAATACTAGATAGTGGGTGGCCTAAACCCACCTCCCACTCAGAAAGCATGCAGTGATAGGACTCCTAAGTATCTTTTCCAAATAATTAAAGTTAGGATACTATAGTGATACATGCACACCATGTGTATAGCCGCACAGTTCACAATAGCCAACTTATGGGACCAACCCAGGTGTCCATCAACAGATGAATGGATAAAGAAAATGTGGTCTATCCATACAGCAGAATTCTACTCAGCCATAAAGATGAAAGAAATTATGTCATCTGCAGGAAAATGGATGGAACTAGAGATTATTAGGCGAAATGAGATTGGCCAATCTCAGAAAGTCAAGGTCATAAGTTTTTTCTCATATGTGGAAACTAGAGAGAAACAAAACGGACTCCAGTCAAATGAGGAGAGAGACTAGTAGAATAGTGAAAGGGTTTGGACAAGAGAGGTGGGGAGGGAAAAACGAGGCTGGAGGAAGGGAGCAGTTCAAATTAGGTTATGTCCATAGATGAGGGGATCACTACCAAACCCACCAACATGTACAGGGAGGGAGGAAGGGAGAGCTGGGCCAGTTATGGAAGGAAATACACCAAGTGTTGCGTGCATGATATGAACAGATCACTTTGAATCTCACAAATTGATGTACAATTGTGATGTACCAATAAAATATTAAAATAATAAAAAGCAGGCAGTGGCAGCTAAAAACCTAGCTTCTGTGGGATTGTGAGGGGTTGAGCCTCCCTGCAGGATAGAGTCTCAGGATCAGGCTTGATGTTCAGCATTCGAGGCTAGAGCAGAACTCCAACTAGGAACAAATATATAAAAACAAAAGGCTGTTGCCAGCTGCTCCCCAGTGCTGACTGAGGTCTGTAAGAGTTGAGTAGAGGTGACCACCAAACTACCAGACAGGAAGAGAGAGCACAGACTGGGAACAATCAGGAGAGTTGGGAAGAAAACCTTTCCACGTAAAACAAGCCACAAATTAAAGTCCATAACCCATAAAGAATTAAATGCTCAACAAGATAGCCAGACTTCCTACAAAAATCTGAACATGTATTCATTCTGGATTAAGCTAGATTTATGTAACAGTGTAAGAGGGACTGAAGTAAGTATATTCTGGAATGTATAAAGAAATAGACAAGATAAACCAATTTAAAATATTAAAGAAATTATGTTTAAAAGGAAAAAGGATGGAACCTGGCATGGTGGCGCACACCTGTAATCCCAGTACTTGGAGACAAGAGGATCAGATGTTCGAGACCAGTTTCAGTCACTTAGTAAGACTCTCAGCAACTTCCTCATGAGACCCTATTTCAAAATAAAAAATTAAAAACAGCTGGAGTATAGCTAATAGGCAGACTGCCCCTGGATTCAATCCCCAGTACCACGAAAAAAAAAAAAAAGATGGAAATGTCAAAATAAGAACAAGTGGCTATGAAGACGCACAAATTATAAATTTGGGTTAAACCTAAAATGAAGTTGCATAGAGGATGAACTTTAAAATAGACCCTAAAAGAGAGATTGATGAGTTAAGAGCTAGTCCTTGATGGGAAACAGCTCCCCAGTCATGGAAGAGTAATATGCAAATCCTATCCTGCTATAATCATGACAAAGCTGGAGAACATTAACGACAATAAGAAAACATTTAGGTTGACAAAAAGGACAGGCCACCACAGAGGAACAGCATGGCTGACAGTGAAATTACCAGCAGGAAAAGATACAGGATAATGGATGAGTCTCACGAGTGCTGAGAAAAAGTAAAACTGACTTAGAATTTTATACACAGCTAAAATACACTCAAGTGGGAGGATGACATGAAGGCAATTTCAGACAAAGATTAAGTTTGTCAACTCTACTCAACCTGAGGAAAATTACTGCCGAAGCTAATACAGCAGTAAGAAGAATGAACCCAAAGCTAAGCTGGAGATACCAGAAAAAAGGTCAATTCCCTAATTGATAATATGTCGAGAAAATTTATTAACTATTGGCTACTTTTTAAATGTACTTTTTTAAAAGGCAAACTAAAACCGGAGACAACAATGTTAGGATATTAGAGGAATCTTGTTTTGTTTGGCTGTGTTTTGTTTGTGCTACTGGGGATTAAACCCGGAGCTTCGCTTGTGCTAGGCAAATGCTCTCTGCCAGCACCACACCCACAGCCCAGGCACAGTTTTCAATCCCCACTAAAGCTTTGCTTATTTGGGGAGAAAGATAAAAAACACTTAATCACTTTGTATTTTCAAAACATAATATGCTGAAAGATATGAAGGGAGGTAAGAGAATGAAAAATATATACACCAAGCAAATATTAAGCCAAAGAAAATTTATTTAGCAGTAGCTTTATCAGTCCAAAGAAAGCATTAATAGAGAAAAGAGTGTCCTATGTTAAGAAGAAGAAAAATACATCAAAACATCATAAAAAAATTCTGGCCTTATATTAACCTAGCAATATAATCTTAAGTATATAAAACAAAAGCTAACAGAATTGTAAGAAAATTTGATAAATTTACAAGGTCAGAGATCAGTTGCTTTTTTCAAAATCTTCAAAGATTATATCTTTCCCTCATACAAACTAGGTAAAAGAACTGAAAAAGAGTAAATCAAAGAAGGTATGATAATTTTTGATATCTAAACTGGAAAAGATAATATAAGAAAGAAAATTACAAGCAGGCTCATGTGTGCACATAAATGCAAAAATTCTAAATGGCTTATTGTCGTGTAAAAAAATACATCATGATCAAACTGGACTATCCTTGAATTGGATGTTAAAGATAGTCATGGCACTGACAGGATGTTTTGAGAAGAGCACTGCACCTCACCTTGTATCCTTCTTCCCATAAAAACTCCAAAGCTGTTAGCCGGGCGTGGTGGCACACGCTTGTAATCCCAGCATTCGGGAGGCTGAGACCAGAGGATCCGGGTTCTCGGCCAGCCTCAGCTACCTAGTGAGGCACTCTGCAACTTAGACTCGGTTTCAAAATAAAGAATAAAAAAATAGGGCTGGGGGTATAGCTCAGAGGTAAAATGCCCCTAAGTTCAATCCCCAGTACCGCCAAAAAAAAAAAAAAAAAAAAAAAAAAAAAAAAACTCCAAAGCTGTTAAGATCCTGGAACACAAAGATTAGGAATCTGTTCCAGAACAGAGGGGACTATGGAGACATGACATAAATGCATCCTGGTGGGACCTTGGCGCAATGGTTTTCAACCTGGCATGACTTTCCCTCCCGAGAGACATCTGACAACCTCTGGAGACATTCTTGGTTGGGCTGATGAGGGTGGAAGGACATTGCTAATTAATCATCCTACAGTGCACAGGGTGGACCCACAACGAAAGCTCTAAAGTCTCTGCGATGGTGAGGTTTAGACCCTCATTTGACTTGCTAGTTAATCTATCCTCCAAATTTAGGTTTCCAAGGAAAATCAGACTGTGTTTAGTGGGATGTGTAAAAAAAAACTGGCGGGAATGAATGGAATGGAAGTTCTGGTTGCTGACCTTGCCTATTAGAGTGGATTCCATGTTCTGTTAGAGGTCCTTCACCCATTTAGCAGGTCCCCTGCCTGGCCCTGGATGCTGATTAGGAGAGACACTGACACCTGCTGGACAGGGGAGAGGAGGAGGAGCCCTGCAGGGGAAGACAGAGAGGACAGCTTGCCCTGTCTTCACCTAGGAGAGTTCCTTCATAACACCAATGGAGTCTGTGCAGTGAAAACCCTAAAGTGGCTGAACTTTAGTTTCATATAAACAGCAGTGACATTTCATGGCTTTTGCTTCTGCTGCTGTCTTCTTCCTTCCGTTTAGTTCTTCTGCCTCTGCACATTCTTGGGAAGTCCAAGAGCCTTGTGCACCAGGCCACCATTCTCAAGGTCTCCTGCTCCTTTCTTTCACAAGCCTGTAGGTTTAGCACCCCCTGATGACCAGAACATGCCATTGACAGCCTTGTCTCCATTTTAGATTTCTAAGATGTGGGCTTCACTGCCCTTTCCTGATCAAAGCTAATAATCAGTTACCAGACACAACTGGGATACATCCATCCTCACCTGTGGCCACTCACCCGATGCCTTCTGTTGCTTTCCAAACACACAAATCAAGTTGATCATCCGAGCTGTGAATTATTCAGTCTAATGGCATGGAAATTAATAAAGCAAAGTGGTGAAACTACCATCTGTCTCAAAGTTATCTACTTGTAGATGTTTATCAAGCTAAGAAACTCGCCATATGTGTAGCATATTGTCTGAAGGAAAGGAAACTCTCTACTTTTTTTTCTAGAAAATTCAATGTTGTATATTATGCTTTGGTTCTAACTTATTAGATGACCTTCTCTTCTTGTCCACAGGTAAATCAGATGGCTGCATCCCATTCATCTCTCTCTTTATTGGTTTTTCATAACAATAATTCTGAATGCCTTCTGTTTACATAGTGTTCAACCTCACTCTACAAAGGATCTGATAACATCTTTTAAGTCCAATCTGTTCTTGTATTTTGCCTTACAAACTAACATGTTTTTAAAATGTCTTTTCAGAAATGATATACTTGAGCGTTTCTCAGAGTGGCTTTTGTCCAAACATCTCTAATTGTTTTGGAGATAATATCCCATTCATTTTCACAATATTCCTCTGCACATGTAGACAACATTATGCCACCTTGCACATGGTCAAGCTACAGCATATGGGGGTTGATTAACTCTATTTTCGCCATCCTTCCAAGTCATTCATCGCTTTCCCATTCTGTCAGCCCCAGGGATGTAATCAATTCTCTGAGCGTCCTTTGCAGTGAGTTGAACATCCCTTCCGAAGCTGATCAGCCTCAACTCCCAGGACAGCCACTCAAGAAGATTTTGTCCTCCATAAGCCCGTAGGGTTAGTGCCTTGTCTGACTGATCTGTGACCACATACTGACCTCAGCACACTGATCAACACAAGACATGTGTGTAGAATTACAAGACCCAAGTAGAAGGAAGGCATGAGTGTCATAAGTGGGCACTTGTTGAACATATCACATAAACGCATTTGCATATTTAATTCTTGAATATGGAAAAGTGAAGGTGAAGCATTCTGATAGTAGGACGATAGCATCTCTGTTTTCACTGCACTGTTGTCATTTGTTTAGTCCCCATGGCAATCTCATTGGGTACCAGGGCTGCTACCCGATTTAAAGATGAGGAAATGGAGACTCAGAGGTTAGGTTTCTATCCCAACATCCTCCGTATTGTAAGGACCAAATCACAGTGGTCACATGGCAATTCCTCTTCCTAGTCCCACCCTGCCATTCTCTCTGAACTTCTACCAACCAGTCTTGCCCCACATCCACCTCCCATGTCCAGGATACCTCTGATTTCCCAAACTCAGCTCTTATACATTTCTCCCTCAAAATCCTCAATAGTTATCAATTGCCCTTCAGAAAGAAATAGAAGCTATTTAGCATACCAGCAAAACCCTTGCATAATACAATTTGATTTTTATTTCCCTAGATTTTCCTCTCACACAAAATTTCTGCCCTGGTGCCCCGGTCGGATGACTGTCCCTAAAGCGCCTCAGACTTGCCGGCCTCGGGGACGCCATCACCCCATCTGCCATGCCTGGCTCTCCACCAATAAAGCCCCAGTTGCCCTCCGAGGTTCAGGCACGGCCGCCTCTGCTGCAGGGCCCTCCTGTAACAGCCAGAGTAGAGATGGCTCGCGCTCTCCTTCACATGCCTTAGCCGCCCGCCTCTGAGTGTTTCGTGCAGCCCTGTCTCCCACGATGCCTGGCGCAGTCTTCTACATGGTGGAGATTTGCTTAATGCTCAGTGCTTGGTTGATCCCACTGAAGATTTGAACCCCAGCAGAAAGCTCGCCCTTGGGAATAAAGGATGCCCGCTGTGCAGAGTTCATCTGCAGACGTGTGAGAAATGTCTGCTAGGCACAGACCATCATAGCAGGGGGAAGAGTGTGTGTGTGTGTGTGTGTGTGTGTGTGTGTGTGTGTGTTTACTGGGGATTGAACCCAGAGGGATTCCACCTTAGAGCTACACCCCCAGTCTGATTTTATTTCTTATTTGGAAACAGGGTCTCACTAGGTTGAAGAGAGTCTCACTACTTGCTGAGGCTGTCCTTGAACCTGCAATCCTTCCATCTCAGCCTCCCAAATACTGGGCTTACAGGCGTGTGCCACTATACTTGGCTTGGGGGAGGAGTAAGATTTTTTTTTTTTTTCCTTCTCTGATACTGCAAACTGGAGACCCGAGTGTCCTCAACCATTCAAGTTCGCCGTCCAAGGGCGGTTTCCTTGTCAGTCATCCTTGTACCCTTCCACAGTACTTAGAACAGTGTCTGGCATATGTTATACGTCCTATGAACATTTGTAACTTTATTTCATTCTATACCTCATTTAGGTTTGATAGATAAAGGGACAGACCCAGGGCACAAACTTTCCATGTGGACATGTCAATCGGCCGTCGCAGGCTGCTTAGCACCCCACAGAGGAAGCACTTCTTTCTCTGGCTGAGGGTTGTATCTAAGCCCACCATCCTTCTTTCCAGAGCGTGCTGCTCTGTGGAAGTGCTGGGTAACACCTCTCAAAATTGCACAGTCCTCTTAAAATGCAGGTGGTAATGGACCCATTTTTTATTTTAATTTTTAATTTAATATTTTAATTTAAAAATTTTAATTTAATTTTAATATACTTTTTTATTTTGATGGCTTTGCTTAATTGCTAAGGCTGGCTCTCAACCTGCAATGCTCCTGTCATGGCCTCCCAAGTACTGGGATTACAGGTATGCCCCACCATGCCCGGCTACCCAATATTTAGCTCCAGTATGACACTCAGAATATGGAAAATAAGCTCCAGTGACAAGGCGGTGCTTTGCAGAGCATCAATCACCTTTTCAACGATTTTTTTTGTCTCTTTGGTTTCAACTTTGCACGTTATCTGTGTATAAGATGGAACATGAACACCGTGTAGCACACAGAACTCGAGGCTGCCGCTAACATGGAAGACAATGTATTCCTTTTTAAATCTGTTCCGTCAGTGCATTGTATTCAGAGACTCCAGCGCCACTGGTAACTTATATTTGGCACCAAACCACAGCTGGCTGCCGCACAACCAACTGGTGATCCAAGCACAGTGTTCTTGTAGAAGTGACTGAATGTTTTGCAAAAAATCTGTGGCAGGAAAAGAAACGTCCCTGATGTTGTACTGAGAGCTGCCAAGGGCTGCTGGAGGAAGTGGCGTAACTGTTGATGGGATCCATCAGGAAGGAATGGTCTCTAGTCTCTGAGAGCCCCTAGTGGCTTCTGTCCCTTCCCCAGGTTCCTGTCCAGGCTCTGTCCAGGCCCGCTGCCCCTCCCCCACACCCCAGCTGCTCTGCGTTTTCCATCCTCCTTCCTGCACCAGAGGAGGCAGAATCCGCTTCTTCCCAAGGTGGCCGCCACCACGTCCCGGGCCACGGAGCGCCAGGCAGGCCTGTTTGTCCTCCATTCCCTTCTGCATTTCTCCTTCGGGTCTCCATCCAGACAATTGGAAAGCAAAAGGCCTCCCCTCCTTCCTTGCTAAGCTTCTAGGAAATGCAGCCTTCCTCTGAAACCTCAACTTCCTCATCGTGCATCCACTTTTTATTTATTTATTTCTATGACTGGGACGGAAGGCAGGCCCTTGTCCACGCTGAGCAAGCGCTCTGCCACGGAGCCACATCCTCGACCCCACTGCCAACTGCTTCTTAACGGATTTCAAACTGAGCATTTTCCTGCAACTTCCCTCACAAGGTGCTCGGCAGCCTGCTCTGGCCCCAACTCTCCGCTCCTTCCTTTGCTCGGCTTTCAGTACCTGGAACCCCTCCCTAGGCGCTCCTCTCCCTGGCACCTCGCTGACCCTAGAGCTGGCTGTCCTCCCTCCTGCTCTGCACTCTGCGCTTCCACACCCATCAGCTACGGCCAGATCCATCGGACTCAGACTCCTGCAGGCCTTCCCTGGCACGGAGGCACCTGTCCCAGGCCCCTCCCTGCCAGACTTGCTGACCCTCCACCGTGGCTGTCCACCTGGGGCTTCTCATTTTCTCTGGCTCATCAGAATTCAGCCTCGTTTCCATCTCTCTAGCAAGCCCAGGGATGCCCTCTTCCCCCAGGTCACCAAGCCTTCCCTTGCGAGGTTGGTAATCCCCCTGAGTGTCTCTAGGTGTGCCTCGGCCCGTCTGTCCCTGCTCCCCGCCTCCCGCTGCAGTCTTCCCACTGGTGCTCCTGCTGCCAGCCTTCACCCCCTCCGCCCAGCCTCAACCCACAAACTCACAACGCCCTTGAAACCACTCACCCTCCTGGCCCGCCGCCATCTTGTGGGGTGGAGGCCTACCGCCTCCCTGTGGCACTGGATGTGCTACTCCATCTGCGCCTCCGTTTTATCGCCTGTCAGAAGGGGGTAACCATGCCGGCTGCCTCCTAGGGTGCTGTGAAGATCCCTTGGGTCCGTAGTAGTCACGCCCAGAGGAGACCACCCTGGGGCCCAGTCGGGGTTGTGTGAGAATTAGTGTTAGTCACCATGGGGTCTTTAGGAGGACGCTGGGTCACATCTCCATCTGGCCCCAATCCCCCTTTGCAGACTGGTCCCACTGTGTCCTCTGACCTCTTGCTCTCTGGCCTTTGCCCAGCTTGACCACGCCTCATCCCTTGACCTTGGTATTCTTTCACCCTGGAACCTCCGCGCCTGTGTCTTTTCTGCCAGGAATACTCTTCCTTTTGTCCCTCCTGTCCCCCACCTCGAGACTTCAAGGTCGACTCCATCACTTTCTTCAGGAATGATTCCAGGTTCCAGTCACTCTTATCTCACTCCCCAAAAATAAAAATGAATAAGTAAGCAGAAGGATCACTTCCTCTCTCGGGATTCCCACTAACCTTTGAGTTATGATTTCAACCCAGCACTCGGAGCAATACACCGCCATTTCTCCTTCTCAGCTATTGGAATCTGGATTCATCTGTCTTAAAATCCCCTAGTCTAATGAATGGTACATAGCACGTGGTAAATAATGTTGGCTGGATTAAGTTTGTTTAATTATAAATTCAGTGAAAATAATAGCCAAAGAAAACAGTTTTTGTGCTGGGTTTTGATTATATCCTTATAGGTTCGGGTGTTTGTTCTGTCTTGAAACTTAAAAAAAAAAAAAAAAAAAAAAAAGTTTCAGATCTTCTCCTAAAGCAATAATATTTTAAAAGCAAGCATCTTACTTAAAATTTAAATATATAGAATTGCTTTACTTTCTATGAAGAATTTTAAGTAAATAATATATGAATTTTTCAACTTTCTACATCTCATAAAAAGACATGAAAACAGAAAAATACTCAATTTGCCTTAAGGTGGCTGTGATTTGATAAATATTTGGGACTTTTATTTGCAAAAGAATATAAAGAACCTTTATTTTAAAGACTTGTTTGGTAGAGCTGAAATATCACCATTGTACTCCACTAGAATGAAACATTTGTTGTACTCTTTTTTTTTTCTTTTTTAAATTCCTTGCTCTTTAGGCTGTTGTTTAAAATCTTATGTTTTTTAATGTGTTACCAAGGAGAAAAGTGATAGCGAATTCCATAGCGTCGAATGGCATGCCCTCCCCTCCCCTCCCCAGCAACGTACACAAAATGATATCTGCATATGTTCTCATCCTCATCAACAGACTTTTGTTCCAGGCCTGAAAAAGGCAGCCTCCCACTAAACAAATAAGCTCTCCAAAGGATGTGTTTTTCTTTGGTATTCCTGCAAATTAGTGTGAATCTGCTTTGTGTTGTATGGAATTTCGGAGAGGCGGGTTTTTCATTTGTCCTCAATAAGAAAATGTGCAAAAAGCATGGTTTGCTTATTCCAGCTGCAATTCTTTCACCATTATTTAGTCAGCGTCAGTATTCATGAATTCAGGCACATGAATAGCTTTACTTTTTAAAATCATGAATACCAGTCAAGTTTACCCACAGAAACTTATCCTTTGGCCCAAGGAAAATGATTTACGTAGCCTTAATTTTTTTTTAAACTGAACTTAAATATTATCAAAGCTGTAATTCTGGGGTGAATTATGAAATGAAACCAATATATTAGAAATACCAACATATAATGCATAACAATATACTTCCCAAGGAATGCTTAGAAAATCATCCTTACGCTTTTGAATCCTTCGAATCTACCCTGAGTGTGTCTTCCAAATTCACTCTTTTGCTTTTCACTTTAATTTCAGTTTGTTTGGTTTAATGATAGCTACTGAACATAAATGCCAAATTACGATGGCACTTTCCAGCTGGGTGCAGAACTTTAGATTTTAAGTACCAATTTGCGATGAAAGAATGCTTCCAGCTCAATTCTCATCAGCATTAGAGATTTTAGCAATTGCCAATTATTTTTCTAAATTACCTATTTTAATTAAGTAAAATATTGTGAATTTAAGATTATGAAGTGTTCAAGCATTATTTCATCTGTAACAAATTAGCAAGAAAAAAGAAATAATATTTGGGGACATTAAATGGCTATTTATAGAATAAAATGCTTTTTGGTAGTTGCAATGCCTTAATTTAAAGGAAGAAGCACAAACTCTTCTTGAAATCCTACTGCATCTGGGGTCTTCACTGGAGTATATCCTGAATTTGTCATTTGTTCTAATATAATATAATGTTGTTTATTAATTAGAACCAAAATGTCCATGAGTTCGAGGGTGATGGCTCTCCACACTCTTAAATACATCCATATCTGTGAGCAACATTCCAAAAGTGCCTGTCCCTGAACTAGACCAAAGCCTGGACCTTAGTAAGGCCCCCGATTTGCAACTGTAGATATGACTGGCATCCTGGGCTCAGTTTTGAAATTCCCATCTCTAACTCATCGCCGGGTCCACACCCTTCCTACTCCTGACTAGAGCATGTCAAGAGACAAGGCCACACTCAGAAAAATGGCACCCAAATCCCTCTCTTTAGCAGCTTCCAGCAAGGTGGAAGGCATTGAAAGCCAGTTAACTGACACCGCCACGTGATTTTGAAAAGCCTTTCTCTCATATTTCCCGATGCAGACTATGAGATTCCCTGCACCAGTGCTTCAATGCGGAGCCCACAGATGCTTCCAAAGACGCAGGTCCCAAGGGCATTGCTCCTCCCAAACACGGCCCATTAGCTGCACCGAGCTCTGGAGGGCCAAAGGGTCAATCAAGAACTCTTCTCGGCTGTTCAGGGAGAGCCGGGGTTTTGCAGTCTAGCAAACTAATTATGCACTCTTGATAAGATCATGAGAGGACGAGGAAGGAAAAGGGAAACAATTTGCAATATGTGTGGACAAATTTCCACCTAGAATAATTTTTGTTTGCATAAAAGGTTGACTTAAAAAAATAAACCTCGGATTGAGACTTATCCTTTAAGTTCAAAGATATAGTCAGGAATTTTTTTTCATTGAGACCAACATAGGTGCTGTTGATAGTTGGCTTTGCTGATGGCTGGCTACCTTACAATGATAAGGTGAGAGAGGAGAGCTCTTGGGTTCCCATATTGGCATTTCGCATGCATTTGTTTCATTCATGCACATGGTTCTGAAAATTCAATTGGGATATTTATATTTTACAGTGTTTTTATTAAAATTCTACTTTCAGTATTGTTTTATTTATTTAAACGAGGTAATTTTAGGTAATATATATTTAAATACCCAAAACATGAATTTTGCCATTGTTCCCAGTGTAATCGTGTGAATCCCTCGAGTTTTTAAAGGGGGAACTGTTTACATTGGTTTAGCTTTCATATCATTTGCAATCTGAAGCATCCAAAATTATATAGGCAAGCTGGATGGATGGCCCAATTAAGTACAATGGAAGTCAATAAAGATAAATGCACAGCACTGTCTTGAACAGCAATAATCCTATAAATACAAAATAAGAACGAAACCAATTAGATTTAGCATGGGGAAAAGATGAAGAGGTTTTGATAAGTGAGAACTGAGTACAGTTGGGAAAATAGCCAGCTATTTTATGACCTATCAACACAATTGTTATTGAGCATAACATGCATGGAGTAATTTCACCTGGAAACTGCAGGCTCCCTGCTGCATTTGCAAGGCTCCATAGACTCCACGTAGTTTGGAGAGAGGGACAGAACGATTCCCAGCAATGGTCGGAAGCCAGAAGCTGGAGGAATCTAGGCAGCCAAGATTTGAAAGTAAAATAAAAATACTGGATGCCCAGTCACTTTGAATTTCAGATGAATAATAAATAACTTACTGTAAGTATGCCTCACACAATACCTGAGGCATGCTTATACTAAACAATCTTTTGTTAGTTATCTGAAGCTACAGTTAACTGGGCAGTCTGGGTTTCATGTGACAAACACAGCCATTAGTACATGCCTTGTACATACATGGTCCTTGTCTTTATGGTCCTGCATGTGACATGCTAAAACTGCCACATGAACACAAGTCAGAGCTCCTGTCTCAGAGACACTGGAAGTTAAGTTCACAGATGCATTTAGTACGGTAGAGGAGACGAGCACAAATTGTTCTTAAAAAGTTAAAATATCCTACTTCTCGATATCTTTCCAAAAGAATTAAAGTCAGAATGCAACAGTGATACAGGCACGTCCATGTTTACAGCAACACAATTCACAACGGCCAAATTACGGGACCAGCCGGGGTGTTTGTCAACAGATGAACAGATAACAAAAATGTGGTACACACACACAGTGGAATTTTATGCAGTAATAAAGAAGAACCAAATTATGCCCTTTTCAGGAAAATGGATGGAACTGGAGAATACTGTGATAAGTGAAATCAGCCAGTCAAGGGTCAAGGGTCGTATGTTGCCTCTCATATGTGGAAGCAAAAGAGAAAACAGGAAACACAAGAGACAAGATAAATTAGGAAAAGAGGCCAGTAGAAGAGTGGAAGGGGGTCGTGGAAAGGGGGAAAAGGAGAGCCAATAGAGGAAACAGCTCAAACAACGCCATGTCCACGTCCACGCAGGAAGGTCACTGCCGGTCTCACTCACATGTACGGGGAGGGGGATCCAGAGGAAACAGGCCGTGCCGTGCGCATGTGTGAACGCATCACTGCGACCCTCACTGCAATGTATTACCACAGTGCACCAACAGAACTATGAAAACATGGGATATATGTATGCATAACCACTGCTAACGCAAGGTGAGCTCTCCTTGGCCTCCAGAGCCCTCACACCCAGATTATCAAATTATTTTGGAACTAGTGCCTCCGCCATCCTTTCTCCCCTCTCCTCTCTTCCACACAAAATTCCCAAATCTCCTGGCCTGCTTCCCTAAGGTGGCCTCCCTGCTTAAAACCTCCAGTCAAGGTCCAAAGTGGCCCAAAGGCCCTTCCGTTCCTCCCAAAGGGGTTCCTGCCTCTCTTTTCCCTTGGGCTGGTGGCGGTGGCAGGAAGCCCAACTCCTCATCAAGCGGAGAAGCTAATGCCAACTCAAGGATCCGGAAACCCTTTGCGGGAGGGGTGGGGTGTTTGAGCCATGCTTGAAGAATGAGTAGACTCTGGGTGTGGGAGACTGCGGCGCATGGCGGGCCAAGGAACAGGCCTGGGACAGGCCACGTCTTGGCTGATTGTGAGCAGATGCCAGGACTCCAGGAGACACTGGCCTGCTGGCAATCGCCACAGACTTCTTGAGTGCCTAGAGGCAATTCAGGCTGTCCAAGAGGAAGAATCACCTGGCAGCTATTTATAAGCACCAGCGGCAAGGAGGAAGGCGATTAACAGTGTCTCTAATCTGTGCCTTCACGGGCTTCTTTTCAGTTGCACTCAAAATCCATACAACTGACTCTAGATCCCAGGCACAGCTCAGAGGCCCTCTGTGTCTCTGTTCTGTGGCTTCCCCAGTGCAGCCGAAGCCCGAATTCCCATGGTTCCGTCTCCTGGACTCTGGTCTCGCTCCCCAGCACCTTGGACTGTCTCCAGTTCTCTGCACACACTCTGCTTGTCCACCCGTTGCTTTCCCTTATGCTTGTCCCTAGCCTAGAATCCCTTCTCTCTCTTTTCTCTGAATCCGTCCTCCACCACTCAAGTACAGTACAGGACTGCTTCTCCAGGGAACTCTTGCTGGTGCCTTGGAGTCAGCGTGCTCTCCTGGGGATGTCCCCTTCCCCTCTGAGCTGCCTTGACTTCATCTTTGGATCGACCTGTGTCTGCCTCTCCTCCCTCAGGGCTGCCTGCCACTCTTCTGGCTTCAACCACCCCCAAAACTTCAGTTCCATGTTTTCCCCTAAGCCATAGACCTACATACCAAGTTGTCGTTCATCCTAAAAGGCTCATGGGTGCTCCAAACTCAAACCATCCTAAAGCTAAGCTCCTACCTCCCCTTCCTCCAGTGCTGCCTCCTTGGCCTACAGGGCCACCAGGGGAGCCTGGGAACCATGGTGGGCTCCTCCCCTTTCCAAACCAGCAGCCGGGCCCTTAGTCAACAGGATGTTCTCTGGCATCTCCTGCACCCCTGGTCCAGCTGCCCCCGCAGTGGACATCACTGCCTTAGCTCAGGAGAGAGCTTTCTCCCACTTCAGCCCTCCTGCCAGCCAAATTTCTTTTTTATTGTAGTAATTCGTGCATTGTAGCATACATCTTTGTTACCAGCCAAATTTGTATTAGGTTCTGATTGCTGCTGTAACAAATTTTCAAAGTTAGTGGCCTAAAACAACAGCAGTGTGTTATCATACCATCTAGTTCAGCACTGGTCCTTCTCAAGCTGCCCAGAAAGCGCCCCAGGCCAGCCATTTGAGGGGCACACACTCCCTCTGGCCGCAGCTCCCCCCGAGCCTGCTCCTCTCAAACCACCTCTCCCGCCTCATCGCACCTTCCTGGTTACCTGGGGAGCCCCTCCCTCCCCCAGAAGGTGAGCTCTCGGCCTGATCTGCTGCTGCATGCCAGCCTGAGCACACAGTCACAATGTCGGCTGCGCTGGTGAAGGATGCTGCTGCAGGGTGCAGGGGGCACAGTGGGGATACCTGTCATGACGAGGCTGCTCAGGCCCGTGCTCAAGCTGGAATGAGAATGGTCGTCCAGCCCATTTAAAATAAAAGGAAGCCGGGCGTGGTGGCGCACGCTTGTAATCCCAGCATTCAGGAGGCTGAGACCGGAGGATCCGGGTTCGCGGCCAGCCTCAGCTACCTAGTGAGGCACTCCGCAACTTAGTGAGACCCGGTTTCAAAGTAAAGTAAAAAAATAGGGCTGGGGGCATAGCTCGGAGGTAGAATGCCCCTGAGTTCAATCCCCAGTACCGCAAAAAAATAAAATAAAATAAAAGGACACAAGCCAGGTTCATACCTCACTGCACCACTAGTCAATTAAAGCATAGCACGTGGCCTGAGGATTCGTCGGCTCCTGTGTTCTGTCCTCATGGTCTGGGTCACTTGCCCTCTGCTCCACCCACCCTACCTGAGGCCAGGTAACTCTATGCTATGCAAATTGCCATGAGCCGGGAACCAATGGGGTAGAGTTTACCCTTAGTTGACAGCTAAGGGACACTAGCAAACTGCGGGCCTTGGGCCTCCGCCTTTCTATTAGAACCCAGGAGTCCATGGAAGGAGTCCAGTTCCT
>PVLC010031518.1:0-18757 GCA_004027655.1 Graphiurus murinus
CACACACACACACACACACACACACACACACACACATCATCACACTGTTATGGTTTGAACATACAGTGCCTCTCAGAAAACTCTTATGTTGTCAATGCAAACATGTTCACAGGTGAAATCATTAAATCAGGGCTTCGGTCTCATCAATGGATAATATTTTCAATGGATTTATGGGTGGTACACCTAGGTGAGTCCATCACTGCCTCTCTCTCTGCCACTGACTTGAGCTCGGCTGTCCTCTGCCGCGCTGTGTGGCCGTGACGTCTGCCTCGGGGCCGGCTGACCATGGCCTGAAGCCCTGCGCCCTCTTTGTTATTCGGGTATCAGGTATCTTGGTCACAGTGACGGACAAGTGGACTAAAATGCTGGTGGAATTATCAGCAATGGGAAAGCTGCAGGACATATGTAAATAACCAAAGCCAATCACTTCCCCATATACCAGCACTGAACAAGTGGAACTTGAAATTAAAAACACAATGCCATTTACATTGGAACCCCAAAAATGAACCACTAAATATGAATCTAACGAAGTCTGTATAAAATCTACACAAGGAAAACTATAAAACTCCCATGAAAGAAATAAAATAACTAAATTAATGGATACATATTCCATCTTCACAGATAGGAAGACCCAACATTGCCAAGACGGCAGTTCTTTTCAACCTGATCTGTAGATGTAACCCATATCCCAGCAAGTGATTTGTAGTTATAGATGAACAGATTCTAAAGTTCACATGGAGAGTCAAAAGACCTAGACTAGAAAACACGGCCTTGTAGGAGAACAAGGTTGGAAGATTGAGATTACCTGACTTTCTACAGTGACCAAGGCACTGCAGCATTATCAGTGAAAGACAAATACATCAATGGAACAGAACAAGGACCCAAGACTTAAATACAGTGAACTGAGCCAGACATGGTGGCGCACACTTGTAATCCCAGTACAGGAGGCTGAGACAGGAGGATCACAGGTTCAAGGACAGCCTCAACAGCAAGAGACTCTCAGCAACCCAGTGAGACCCTGTTTCAAACAAAAATAAAATACGCCTGGGGGTGTGGCTCAGAGGTAGAACTCTCCTGGGTTCAATCCCCAGTGCCAAAAAAAATAAAATTAAAAAAAAATAAATACAGTGAACTGATCCTTAACAAAGGAACACAGATTAAACAATGGAACAAAGACAGTCTTTCTCAACAAATGGTACTGGCACAACCGAAAACAGGAAACTAGAAACAAACCTCACACCTTTCACAAAAATCAACTCAAAACAGATAGCAAACAAAGTGTATAGTGTAAAACTTAAAAATGCCCAGATGTTAACATGGGAAAAAAAATTTAGATGATCTTAGGTATAGCAATGATATTTTGGATACAAAGACACATCCCATGAAAGAAAGAACTGATAACCTCCTCTTCAATAAAATTTAAAAAACTTCTGCTCTGGGAAAGACAGTGTCAACAGAATGAGACACAAGCTACAGACTAGGAGAAAATATCTACAAAAGAAACATACCCAAAGTATACTAAGAACGTGTAAACGCAACCATAAGAAAACTAACCACCCAACTGAAAAGACGGACCAAAGACCTTAACAGACATTTCACCAAAGATTATACAAAGATAGCAAAGAAATACACAAAAAGATGTCCCACATTCAACGTTGTCAGGGAAAATGCAAATTAAAACAGTGGGATAAGCCGGGCGTGGTGGCGCACGCTTGTAATCCCAGCATTCGGGAGGCTGAGACCGGAGGATCCGGGTTCGCGGCCAGCCTCAGCTACCTAGTGAGGCATTCCGCAATTTAGTGAGACTCGGTTTCAAAATAAAGAATAAAAAAATAGGGCTGGGGGTATAGCTCGAAGGTAGAATGCCCCTGAGTTCAACCCCCAGTACCGCAAAAAAAAAAAAAAAAACAGTGGGATAGCACTGCAAACCTGCGAGAATGGCTGACATGCAGAACATGACAAGGGCTGGCAAGAACATGGTCACTGCCGGTGGGGAAGCCACTTTGAAAGACAGTCTAGTAGTTTCTAGTAAGATGAAGCATATTCTTCCATACGACCCAGAAGTCATGTTCCACAGTAATTACCCATAGGAGCTGAAAGCTGACTCACATCCATACAAAAAGCTTGCATGCAGATGTATACAGTAGTTTTATTAGTAATTGCCAAAATGTGGAAGCAACCACGACATCCTTCAGTAGGTGAATAAATGAACTGTGGTGCATAGAGTCAATGGAATATTATTCAGAGCTGAAAGGAAATGAGCTATCAAGCCATGGGAAGCCACGGAGGAAGCATAAATGCATATTACCAAGTGAAAGAAGCCAATCTGAAAGTGCTACAAACCATGAGATTCCAGTTATATGGCATTCTGAAAAGGGCAAAACTTGGGAGGTGGTAAAAAATGATCAGTGTTTGCTAGGGGTGAGTGGGAATGAAAAAGTACAGCAGAAAGAATTTTTAGGGCAATGAAAATACTTCGTATGAATATATATATATATATATATATATATATATATATATATATATATATTATTGTTTTGCAGTACTGGGGATTGAATCCAGGGGCATTCTACCTCTGAGCTACACCCCCAGCCCTATTTTTATTCTTTATTTTGAAACAGGGTCTCACTAAGTTGTGGAGGGCCTCACTAAGTAGCTGAGGCTGGCCTAGACCCTGTGATCCTCCTGTCTCAGCCTCCCAAGTACTGGGATTACAAGTGTGTGCCACCACGCCTGGCTTGTATGATACTATAATAATGGACACATATTGCTATATGTCTGTCCAAAACACCAAAAGTAAATTTGGGTACTTATATGCATCCGGATTGGTTCATCGATTATAACAAATGTACCAGTATGGCAGAGATGTACCAGGGGCAACGTGGGGAGTTACGCATGTACGAAGTTAAGGGGTATATGGAAGTCCCTGTAGCTTCCTCTCAAAAATTTTCTATGAACCTAAAAGTGCTCTAGAAAAATAAAATCTTCACAAAAAAAAGAAAAAAACAAGATCTCAAATAAATAACTGAATCTTTCATTTTAAGATACCAGAGCATGTGGAGTGGGGAATTGGGCGTGGTGGCACATACCTGTAATCTCAGTATTTAGGAGGCTGAGACAGGAGGATCACAGGTTCAAGGTCAGCCTCAGCAACTTGTTGAGGCTCTTAGCCATTTAGTGAGACCTGTTTTGAAATAAAAAATAAACAGGGCTGGGGATGTAGTTCAGATGTGGAGCATATCCCTGGATTCAAACCATAGCATCACAAAATTTTTTAAAAAAATACTGAAAAAAAAGAATAGCAAAGTGAACCTAATACAAGGAAGGAAATACAGATTAGAGCAGAAGTTAATGAAATATAGTTTACAAAAAATAATACAGAAAGTCAATGAAAACAAAAGTTAGTTCTTTGAAAAGATGAACATAACTGACAAGATTAGTAAAGGAAAAAGAGAAAAAGACTCAAATTATTAAAACTAAAAATGACAGAATGCCATCATACCAGAGGCTCTAGCCACGGCAGTTAAGCAAAAGCAATAAAATGAAGTAAGAGCATACAAATGGAAAAGAAAAAAGCAAAACCATCCCTATTTATAAACAATGTAATCAATTTGTAAACAATGTAAGGAATCACCAAAAAAACAAAAATAAGAGAACTATCAGGTTTAGCAAGGTTGCAAGGATATAAGATCAATATAAAATTAATTACATGTGTATATACTAGCAATGGATAATGTAAAAATGAAATAAGGAGAACAACTCCATTTATAAAAATATGAAATAAATTGAACAAAAAGAGTGTGAGACATGTTGCTGAGGCTGGCCTCAAACCTGGGATCCTCCTGTCTTAGTCTCTTCAGTACTGGGATTACAGGTGTGTGCAATCACGCCTGACGGTGCAGGCCTTCTTAAAACGACAAAGCATTATGGAAAGAGATTTGTAAAAAAAAAAAACAAATAAGTGGAAGGACGTGTCACACTTATGGACTGCAAGACCTAATTAGTCCCCAAACTGGTCTACACATTCGATGTAATCCCTGTTAAAATCCTACCTGGCTAAAAGCCAGGTGTGGTGGTACGCTTGTAATCCCAGTACTTGGGAGGCTGAAACCGGAGGTTCACAGGTTCTCAACCAACCTCAGCTACTTAGTAAGGCTCTCCACAACTTAGTGAGACCCTGTTTCAAAATAAAGAATAAATAATAGGACTTGGCGTGTAGCTCAGAGGTAGAATGTCCCTGGGTTCGATCCCCAGTACCAAAAAAAAAAAAAAAAAAATCCTGGCCTGGCTTTGCTGAGGAAACTGACGAGCCAGGCCTAAAATTCATGTGGAAAATAGAGAAATAGAGGGGTGCAGAAAAGCATCAACCTTGCAAATGAAAAGCAAAGCTAGAGAACTTGCACCTCCTGAATCCAAAGCTCACTACAGAGCTACAGAAACCAAGACTGAGTGGTACTGATGGAAAGAAAAACAGTCACATCAAAGAAACAGATTCCAGTCCAAGAACAAGCTCTGAGGCTTAGAATAAATCAACTTGATATCCACAAGGAAAACACTGAAGTTGGCAACTTCCCTGGCACCACATGCAAAAATTAACTCACATGGGATCACAGACTTAAATTAAGAGCTAAGAATGATAGAACTCTAAGAAGAAAACACAGGAGTAAATCTTTATAACCCTGTGTTAGGCAAAGTATTACTAGATATGACACTAAGTGCCGGGGTCCAGCCCTAGCAGGAGTCGGGGGTCCGTCGACAGGTGGGGAAGGAGACGAGGTCGTGAGAATACGCACACCAAGTGTAGAGATGAAGCGTATCTACTTTATTGTTCACAAGCAGCTGGTTTTATACATTTCATACAGCAGTGAAGTACATAGAACAGGGAAGTTTATGGGCAGGTCATCTGACAGTTTGACGATAGCAAACTTGTTTTGTTTTTCTAAAAGTTTTTACATCAGTATATAATGATTTTATTTTGACTCTGGTACAGAGCAGTGTTAAAGATTAACGAGGAATAGGCCTGTGTACATTGGTCTAAGCTAGGGAGTTTTTGGTAAATCATCTGTTGTTTTTGTTAACTATAGTTTGTCTTTATTAATGTGTCCTGTGAAGCTCTAGAGAGACACTGTGGGAGTTGGTAAAGGCTGTCTGTGCTTAGACCCTATAAAGGGGTACCAGATACCCACATTCTTATAGCCTTTTTTACCCATAGATAGATTGTAGACCTAAATCTCTTTGGCTTAGCTCTTTTGCTTTCTATATCTGTGTGTTGAGGGAGAACATAGGTTGATTAGTAACTATATCTGAATTACCTTGCAGAGCTTATTTACTGACTAATGTTCGAAAGTGATCAGAGAATTCTTATGTTGTTTGTCTGAAGGCACTGTTTTTTTTTGCTAACATCAAGAGGTTGTTATTCGACTGGCCACCACCTGTTTTTAAGAAACTTTCTTTAATAATAAGTGTAAAAACAAGACTTGAAGTACCCAATGTTCCCAGAATATACTATAATGTAAAGCAGGATATGCCACGTATCCTTTCTTGGAAGCGTCTGCTTTGCAGGATTCCATCAGATCGAGCCTTGCTCATGATCCAACTGTTAAGGAGTTGTGGCAACTAAGAACAAACAACAACAACAACAAAAAAAAACACAGATGACATGGACTTCATCAAAATTAAAAACTTTTGTGCTTCAAATATAAGATAATTTGCCAAACTAGGGAACCAGCCAAGATGTCCATCGACAGATGAATGGATTACAAAACTATGGAATATGTACACAATGGAATTTTACTCAGCCATAAAGAAGAACAAAATCATGTCATTCGCAGGAAAATGGGTGAGACTGGAAAACATTAGGTTACGTGAGATTAGTCAGACACAAAAAAGTAAAAAATCGTATGCTCTCCCTAATATGAGGAAGCTAGGGAGAAAGTGAGACATAAGAGGGACTCCAGATGAAGGAGAAACCTTAGATGAGCAAAGAAAGTGACTTAACAAAGGTGATGGGGGGAAACACCCTAATGCACATGATACATTTTCACAAACATATGGAAGTCAATCACTAAACTGAACCTGAGAAGGAGGGAGGAAGAGGGAGTGGGGTAGGGATTAGGAAAGGGTTAAATGAGAGATGTGTGCATATATGCCTTTACCAGCTTGTACCTAACAAAGATGTATGATTACAATACACCAATTAAAAAAAAAAGGAACGATATTAAGATGAAAAAAATATGTAAGAAAGTATATTTAGGAAATACACTTTGAAATATATTTGAGAAATACACCATCAAGAAAGTATAAAAACCAAGCTGGGCATGGTGGCGCACGCTTGTAATCCCAGCATTTGGGAGGCTGAGACTGGAGGATCCGGGTTCATGGCCAGCCTCAGCTACCTAGTGAGGCACTCCGCAACTTAGTGAGACCCTGTTTCAAAATAAAGAATAAAAAATGGGACTGGGGGTGTAGCTCAGAGGTAGAATGCCCCTGAGTTTAATCCCCAGTACCGCAAAAAAAAAAAAAAAGTTTAAAAACCCATAGAATTGAAAAGATATGCAAATTCAGTGTCAAGTATCTTTATATGTATAGAATATATAATTAACTCTTACAACTTAATAATAAAAATAACAATAAAAATGGGCAAAACATGAATGGGCAAAATATGAACAGACATTTCTCCAAAGAAGACATACAAATGCAATAAGGAAGGCGTGTGAAAAGGTACTCAACATCATCAATTATTAGGGAAATGGAAACTCAAACCACAGTGAGGTTCGACTCCACAACCACTAGGCAGGGTATACTAAAAAGACAGACAGTAATGAGAGTTGATAAGGATGTAAAGAAATGGGATTCTCATAAACTGCTAGTGGGAATATAAAATGGTACAGCCATTGTGAAAAATAGTGTGGCAGTTCCTCAACAGGTCAAATATAGATTACCATATGACCCAGCAATTCAACTCCTAGGTATTAACCAAGAGAAATGAAAATATATGTCCACAAAAACTTAGACAAATGGTCATAGCAGCATTATTCATAATAGCCAAAAAGTAGAAACCCAAATATCTATCAACTGACAATTAATAAAATGTAATCTACCCATGCAGTGGAATATTATGCAGCCATAAAAAGGAGTGAACGTGTTGTAAAAAGTATAAACCCTGATGCTATTATATGAAGTGAAAGGAGTTACCTACAAAAGATAACAAATTGAGATTCCAATGACAGGAAATATGCAGATAAGGTATATCTATACAGATAAAATGTAGCTAGTGATTGTCAGTGGCTGTGAGGATCAGAGGTAAACCAATGAAGGCTTCTTTTGCTGCAAAGTGTTCTAAAATCAATTGTACTGATAGTTACACAACTTTGTGAGTATATCAAAACCCACCAAATTATAAGCTGCGTATGAATGAACCCTATGATATGTGCATTATATCTCAATAGAGCTGTTATTTTTTTTTTTTAAGCAAACGAAGATCTCTCAGAAGGGAGCAAGGTGGAGTCTGAGCCACTTGGGCTCTAGATGGCCTCTCCCACTGGCCAAGGTGGACGCTGGCCATCTGAGGGCTTCAGCATCCTCAGAGCATGGAAACAAGCAACCGTCTCCCAGGGTGGCTGTGAGCTTCGAAGGAAACAATTCCTGTGAAGTCCTGCGAGTGGGGGAGCTGGGCCTGCAGCCAGCACACCTGGTTAGAATAAGGGCATCTGGGACCGGGCTCGGAGGGCAGAGGTGGAGCGAGTCAGCCGATCAAGGGACCACGGCCCGAGAGAGGGCGGGAATACCGCCCAGCAGTCCTGGACAGAACGTTCTCCCCAGTTACCTGCTGCCTTGGTTTGCTCTTCTCAGTCGGGTCTCTGGGATTGACGGCTTCATGTCCCTTTCTGGTGACCTCTTCTATCCGCTCCTCACACTGTTCCTTCACCTCCTTCATCTGGCTTATACACTGGCTCCTTGGGGGGAAGAAAGCAAAAGAAAGGGCATGGCTTTATGGATGTGTATAGGCGCCAGGTAAGAGGCGCAGACTCCTCCTGGTTGGCGCCTCCCTAGTCCACGCACCACCTCTGCAGAAGGGCCGGAAGTCAGGGCGATGGGTGTCTTTTTAACCATTACGTGACAAAAGCAAAGAAAAGCCTGCAGGTAGCTGAAACTCATTAAATATTTGTCACATTGTTCTATAAGCCCAGTGAGCTTTAAAAATTTCAAAAAAAAATTTTTTGAAATATAATATGTAGAATAATAACAACAACAACAAAATACATTTGGTGTTTGGTGTTGGCTGCTGAGCTCTGGGAACCCTGTTTCTCCTAATGACCTCCTCTGGACGCACCTGGGTTCGTGTGGATGTACCGTCTCACAGGCCTTGTGCTGTGACTCAACTGGCTCTTCCTGAGTTGTATTCTTTATACTAAACCTGTGGTAGTAAGTAGAGCTGTCTTGAGTTCTCTGAGTCATTCCGATGAATTCTCAAACCTGAGGGGGATGCCAGGTAGCCTGGTTTTGTTTTTTTAACCACTGAGCTATACTCCCTTTCTTTCTTTCTTTCTTTCTTTCTTTCTTTCTTTCTTTCTTTCTTTCTTTCTGTTTTGTTTGTTTGTTTGTTTTGAAACAGGTCTCACTAGGTTGCTGAGAGTCTCACTACGTTGCTGAGGCTGTCCTCAAACCTGTGATTCTCCTGTCTCAGTCTCCCAAGTGCTGGGATTATAGGTGTGTGCCACCACACCCAGCTATGTAGCCTGATTTTATAGCCATCTGAGCAGAAGTTGTGGGTGGCTGGCGTGTGAAGTGGGGACAATCTTATGGGCCTAAACCCTTTAATCTGTGGGTGCCAAGCTAACTCTGGCTAATGTCAAAACTGAACTGAATTGAAGGACACCAAGTACTATCCAAAAACTGCTACTGGGATATAAATGGAGGCCTCAAGCTGGGCATGGTGGTGCACGCCCGTAATCTCAGCACTTGGGAGGCTGAGACAGGAGGGTTGCAGGTTCAAGGGCAGTCTCAACAGCTTTGTGAGGCTGTCAGCAACTTAGCAACACCTTGTTTCCAAGTTAAAAATAAAAATAGGGTTGGGGTATAGCTCAGAGATAGAATGCCCTTGGGTTCAATCCCTGGCACCACAAAATAAATAAGTAAATAAATAAATAATTTAAAAAGCAAGCTTCAAGCCGGGCGTGGTAGCGCACGCTTGTAATCCCAGCATTCGGGAGGCTGAGACCAGAGGATCCCGGTTCTCGGCCAGCCTCAGCTACTTAGTGAGGCACTCCGCAACTTGGTGAGACTCGGTTTCAGAATAAAAAAAAAAAAAAAATAGGGCTGGGGGTGTAGCTCGGAGGTAGAATGCTCGAGTTCAATCCCCAGTACCGCAAAAAATAAATAAATAAATAAATAAAAAGCCGGCTTCAGCCTCCTCCGTGGATTTGAAGAGTATTTCTACGAGGGTCAGAGCTATACAGCAGTTGAGCGAGTCACTCCCTGGCTTAACCACTGAGGGAGCTCAGAGCTGCACCCAGAGCAGGCTCGGGTTTCCGCCTGCAGCGCTCCCTACACAAAGGCCCCATGGTCACAGGCATTGAGGGCTGAGAGGGTGCACACTCAGCCCCTGGCCTGGGAGATGCCCTTTGGTTCAAAGCACCAGCAGGTCACCAAGGCTCTGCACTCAGAAGGAGAGCGGGCGCTGCAGAAATCATCAAGAGGAGTTCCAGCCCTGGAGAGCTGAGACCAGGCGGGATACCCACTGAAAGAAACTACACACACACACACACACACACACACTGGGGATGTGTGCTGACTCTCAGGGAAGAGCCCTAACTTGTGCATCAGGAAGAGCCTGGCCTTTCCTTCACATTCTGTATTCTCTCTGCCTTCTATAAAGGACTAGAATAGACAAGGTTACTTAATGGAGGGTTTGTGGGACTATGAGTTTCTACAAATTGAACACACAACTTTATGTGTCCATCCGTAAATTTGCTAACAAACTGTCCATGAATTTTCTCTGATTCTCAAAAAGGATCCATAATCCAAACAAAGTTAAGGACAAGTAGCTCTTTCTAGCCACATAATGATGTTTGGTCACCACCAGACTGCACATGCCAACGGCAGTCCTCTAAGACTACACAGCAACTGACATTGCTGCCGTCTCGGTTTAAGTGCACTCTATGATGTGCACGCAAAGAAATCACCTAATGATGTATTTCTCAGAACTTACACCATCGTTACGTGGCAAGTGACCTTTTGTGGGACTTTATGTTTATAGTGGCATTTGGTTTTAAAGTGATCCAGGAGAAATTAGGGTGAGCGAGCCTTGTTTCAGAAGAACAGGGGCAGCCCCAGGGGGACAGTGGGGTGGGGCGGTTTATTCTCCTACCCTGCTGGTGACTGCAGCCACTAGAATCCTTTCAGAAATCAACCCGGCACTTCACTCCTACTCACAAGTCAAGCTGACGGTTGAGCGTCTTGTAGAAGGAAATAATCCAAAGTAGTTTTTAAATGGTGGGACACTTGAAACTATATATAAAATTTTATATACAACACAAATAAGTGAAGAATTGTTTAAAAATCTTATGGCTACAATTATGTAAAAAAAAAAAAATTCCATCTGGGTATGGTGAAGCACACCTGTAACCCAAATATTTGGGAGGCTGAGACAGGAAGATTGCAGGTTTGAGGCCAGTGTGCAATAACTTAGTGAGACCATGTCTCACTATAAATAAATAAATAAAAGGGCTGGGGTGTGGCTCAGAGTAGAAAGTGCCTGGGTTCAATTCCCAGTACAACCACACACAAAAAAGAATTGCTATGACTTGGCATGGCCTAAGAAGTCAGTCGATTGGAAGGAATAATCACAGGAAGGCCATGGTCATGGGTGGTGGCCTTCTCTCAATTCCTGTACTTCTGCTACATTGTTTACATGACAAAAAAAAAAAAGGTGGAAAAAGAAACAAACTACGATTTTATTCTCTACATTCTAAATTGTTTTTTACTATCTTCTCAGTGGATCTACCTTGCTTTTCCCTCCCTCCCTTCCTCCTTCCCTCCCTTTCTTCTCTCCTTCCTTCCTTCCTTCTTCCCTTTCCTCCTCCTTTTTTTTTCCACCTGTGGTACTGGTGATTAAACCCAAAAGCAATCTTCCTCTAAGCTATACCCCCAGCCCTATTTTATCATTTTATCTTTGTGTGTGTGTGTGTTTGTGTGTGTGTGTGTATGTGTGTGTGTTTCTGAGACTGAACCCAGGGGTGTTCCACCTCTGAGCTACACCTCCAACCCTATTTTATTCTTTATTTTGAAACAGAGTCTCACTAAGTTGCAGAGGGTCCCCATAAATTGCTGAGGTTGGCTGCGAACTTGTAATCCTTTTGTCTCAGTCTCCTAAGTACTGGGATTACAAGCATGCGCCACCACACCCAGCTCTATTTTATCTTTTATTTTCAAACAGGGTCTCACTAAGTTGCTGAGGGCCTCACTAAGTTAATGGGGCTGGCCATGAACTTTGTGATCCTCCTGTCTCACCCTCCCAAGTAATGGGAGTAAAGGTGTGCACCATCAGGCCCAGGCAGGTGTAGCTCACTTTTTATTTATTTTATTTATTTATTTATTTATTTTTTTGCAGTACTGGGGATTGAACTCAGGGGCATTCTACCTTCGAGCTATACCCCCAGCCTTATTTTGTATTCTTTATTTTGAAACCGAGTCTCACTAAGTTGTGGAGTGCCTCACTAGGTAGCTGAGGTTGGCCTTGAACCCAGATCCTCTGGTCTCAGCCTCCCGAATGCTGGGATTACAAGTGTGCACCACCATGCCCGGTGTAGCTCACTTTTTAAAAGCTTATTGTTTTGATTATAAAAGCAATTCCATTCTCCTTCCAGAAATCTGGAAAAATACTGAAAGCCTCAAAAAAACAAAAGCCCACAATGCTATCCTCCAGCAAGAAACTGCATTAATATTTTGCCAAAATGCTTTTAGTCTATGGGTTTGATTTAGTTCCTATCTTAGCACTTACCAGTAGACACTTTTAAAGTGTTTAGGTTGCTTACTTTACCAGTATGCCTGCATTCTGTAGACTGTCAGTTACATTGGTTTATGGTAGGCTGAGCAATGAGAATTGCTGTGTGTGTGTGTGTGTGTGTGTGTGTGTGTGTGTATTATCATGAGGCCTGCTGACAGACACTTACCCTGTGGCTTCTGAAGCGCTGCTGATACTTAATAAAATAAAATACCTAATTTTTAAAGGACATAAATCCCAGAAGTTGCCCTGACTCTCTCAGGGCCACCAGATAAGCCAAGGTACAAACTCCACATCAGGAAGGCTGAGCACGCTGGGCTCTGTCCTCCAGTTTGGCCTTCAGAGTGGTGGCTGCACGGGGCTCTGAGACACTTACAGGTCGTAGGAGAACTTCCGCTCCAGGCTGGTCTGGTTCTTCTGGAACTGGAGGACATCCTGCTGCAGCTTGCCGTAGTTCCTCTGCAGGGCCTTTAACTGGTCTATGCCAAGAGGAGGACAAGCCAGGTCACCCGCACGAATGTCAAGCTGCTCAGTCTGACCACCGCCAGGGCAGTGACACTGAGGAGACGAGGAGGGGCAGATGGAGGCTGAGACCAGCGCCCTTGCTTTGGGTCGCTGCCAGGGGCCACCCTGGAAGATGAGCCTTCCCGCAGAACCTGTCTCTGGATTCTGTTTCCAGTGTCTCTCTTTTTTTTTTTTTTTTTTTTTTTTTTTTTTGCAGTACTGGGGATTGAACTCAGGGGCATTCTACCTCCAAGCTACACCCCCAGCCCTATTTTTTATTCTTTATTTTGAAACAGGGTCTCACTAAGTTGTGGAGTGCCTCACTAGGTAGCTGAGGCTGGCCGCGAACCCGGACCCTCTGGTCTCAGCCTCCCAAATGCTGGGATTACAAGCATGCGCCACCACGCTCGACTTCCAGCGTCTCTCTTAAATCTCCCTTTTGACCTCTAATTCTTCAACTGTTTTAGGAGCTTCTTTGTGCCTATTTCTTTCTTAGATGTCATAAGCCCTGAGCTGTCCCCAAAGGCCACACACACCACTGTGTTCCTCACCCCTGGAAAGCGTTGCTGAAACACTGAGGAGCAGCCGCCTGCTGGACACCCTGCCCTCGATTTCTCTTATTTATTCACAGTTCAGCTATTCTCCAAGGCCTTGTGGCCACTTCATCACCCAACCCTCTTATCTGGGAACAACCAAGTTCCCTGAGGAGATTCACAGCCCCGTCTTGCTTTCCTCACAACTTGACTCATGAGAACAGCGGCTGCCAGAGGGCTGGGGGCAGGGGGCAGTCTAGAGGAGCTCCCAAATGGGAGACACAGAAACCAGGGCCCAGACACCGCCCCGGGCAGATGCGGCCTCCCCAGGGAGGCTTATCCTTCCAACCTAGACCTGCAGGACTCTGTGGGAATCAAATTAAATAGAAATGAAGGATTTCGTGCGCTACTGACAGAAACCACACGTGGACTAATCTCAGACACCGCTGTGGGGAACAGCTCAGCGGGAGCCAGAGGCCAAGGTGGGAGGAGAGGACCGGCAGGAGGGACTGACCAGCCTCAGCAGCTGATCCCAAACTTTGAGAAGCGCCAGCAGTCAGGCAACCTCTTTAACTGGGTGTAACCCCGCATTTCCCCAAAGCAAACTGATAAAGCAAATCTCAGCTGGGTGTGGTGGTGCATGTTTGTAATCCCAGTACGTGGGAGGTTGAGACAGGAGGATCACAGGTTTGAGGCCAGCCTCAGCAACATAGTGATATCCTGTTTCAAAATAAAAAATAAAAAAATTGGCTGAGTGTGTAGCTCAGAGGTGGAATGCCCCTAGTTTCAATTCCCAGTACCATCACCACCACCAAAAAAAAAAGCAAATCTCACATATTCCTGTGCATACTTTTGAGCCTGATTTAGAGTAGACTAGCACTACCTAGAAAAACTACAGCGCCAACCACATGGGGACTTCCTACGTCCTAGTAGCTACAGTTTTTATAATGGAATTAATTTTAATAATATATTTTATTTAACCTGATAGACACAAAATATCATGCCAATATATAATGAATGTAAAAATTTTGAATGAGATTTTTTATTTTATTTACTTTTTTTGGTGTGTGGTACTGGGGGTTGAACCCAGAGGCATTCTACCTCTGAGCTACACCTCTAGCCCTATTTTATTTTTTATTGCAGAAAGCCTCATAAGGTTGATGTGGGGGGTTGAGAACCTGGGATCTTCTTGTTTCAGCCTCCCAAGTACTGGGATTATAGGCATGCACCACCATGCCTGACTCGAATGAGATATTTTAAATTCTTTTTTTCATTCTAAGTCTTTGAAACGCCACGTGCATTTTACAATTAAAGCACATCTCAATTTAGTGGTTAAATTTTAATTAACAACTTGATTAATTAAATTTTTGATTGGAATTATTCATAAAATTTACTGTTAAGAAGTGGATTGAAAGCTGGGTGTGGTGGTGCAAGCCTTTAATCCCAGTACTTGGGAGGCTGAGACAGGAGGATCACATGTTTCAGGCCAGTCTCAGTAACTTAATGAGATCCTTAACAACTTAACAAGACCTTATTTCAAAATAAAAAAATAAAAAGGGCTGGAGTGGTGTAGCTGCTGGTGCAGAAGGGAAGCTTACCTTGCAGATCTCTGATGAGCTTCTCGCCTGCGGTGATATTATTCACTAAAGCCGCCTGCAAGGAAGACAAACACTGAATGAAGCCTGCAACCTCACAGCGTAGCCTCCCTGGGTGTGCACGCTGGGCAGGGAGGGTGCAGCCCTTCCCAGCCCAAAGCATCGTCCAGCAAGCAGCGCTCAGCTCTGACTACAGATTCCACATGTGTAGCCAAAAAGAACACCCTGAGCCTGTCACCTGAGGAAGGAGGAATCTCCTTCCTGTCCTGCTGCAGGACACGGCTTCCCTCCCAGGCCTGACTTCTCTCGCCCAGACTCTAGCTGACAGCAACTGCAGTCCACCCCACGTCCTGGAGGTGAGCCAGGAGGGGTCCCTTCCTTGGCTGATCACAAATCAAACTCGAATCCTGGGCTGGCTACAGGGAGGAAGTAAAGGGGAACCCGAGGTCACCCCACTAAGCGGCCACTGGATGCATTTTAACTTCAGCCTTCTTTCTCCTGGGGGGTGAAGAGTTTCACACACAGTGAGCTGCACCAACGGGGGAAGAAGCGACATGGAAATTAATACTGAAGGAAAAGAAAAGCACAGGTGCGTCACACCTGTGACCACCGGCCAACGTGCTGAGGAGTCTCTGTGGCCCCTCTCCTCTGAGCTCCTGCGGTCTACCTGCTGGCTCACTCCTCACACAGGGTATGAGGTGGGTACTGGACATCCTGTCTCAGGGGCAGGGGACTGGTGGGCACCCAGCTGAAGAGGCTCCAGGTCAAGTGCTCTGAGAGCTAGCTCTCCATGGCTCTGCTCATCGCTAGGAGCTGCACCAAGAGGCTGAGTCTGGGGCATCTGCTCAACTGGATTCAGGCAGCGAAGAAGTAATGAGGCGTTACTTCTAGGTGTGTCCAAGAGGGCGATTTCAGAGGAGACAGGCAGCCAAGTGAGTTGTGGACGGGGTGGCTAAGGTCTTCCCTCAATGTGGGCGGGCGCCATCTAATAGCCAGCCTGGGGGAATGACGGAATGAGAGAGGGACGTGGCCTGTCTCCTGCAGCGGGACACTCTCCCCCAAGGTACAGCGGGGCATCAGGACTCTGGTTCTCTGGTCTTGGGACTCCAGGACATACCTAGCAGCCCCCTGGGTTCTCAGGCCTTCGGTGTTGGACCAAGAATTCCATCAGTTTCCCAGGTTATGGGTGTTCAGACTTGGACTGGGCCATCCTACTGGCATCCAGTGTCTCGGGAATCGCCTGCATGGCTTGACTTCTCAGCCTCTGTAATGACCTGAGCCAATTCCCTCAACAAATCCTTTCTCACATATAGGTTTGCTCTGGAGAACCCTGAATATTACAGCTCTCAAGGCTAAGAACAAGCAAAACCCTGAAACAGAAGGGAACAGAATGTGGAACAGCAAAGCACATCATCACAAAGGCAAGGGCTGTTCTGTGAACACACACACACACACACACACAGTACACATGCGTGCTGGACCATAATGTCAAAGTGTCTATGTCGTCATCAACAAAGTTTGCAAATACTCTGCTGATCAATACATTGTCCAAACATGGAGACACACATTTGTGTCCCGTCCTGGTCACTGGTGGATGATGACAAACAGTCCAGTCCCTCCGCCTGCGCCACACTCTCTCCAGGGCTCCATCCCTGCAGCCTCAGTGCTTCGTAGGCTGAGATCGAGGTGAGGTTATGGAAACCACAGCTTTCTGGAGTAAGATGCTTCTGAGTACAAGGATGCCCACCCAGAGAGGAAATCAAGCCAAATGAGTGTGGTGCTTGTTTTGGGAGAGCACAGGTCATGATTTGCAGTGCTGGGAATTGAGCCCAGGGGCATTCTACCTCTGAGCTACACCTCCATTTTTTATTCTTTATTTTGAAATAGGGTCTCACTAACTTGGGGAAAGCCTCACTAAATAGCTGAGGCTGGCCACAAACCTGTGATCCTCCAGTCTCAGCCTTCTAAATACAGGGATTACAAGCATGTGCCACCATGCCTGGCTCAGAGAGAGATTTTTTCCAGAAAGCATTTATTCTACAAGGGGATGGAGTGGGAATTGGATTTATGCAGCTGGAAACTCCTGCTACTCTTGGGAAAAGTTTGTAGATGTTCAACTGAAAAGACAAAAGATTACCCTAGGATCCTGCAATCCTGATTTCCAGTATACACACAAAAAAATTCAAAGCAGGACCCCCCAAGAGATATCTACATTCCCACATTCATTTCAGTTATTTGCAATAGCCAAGAAGTGGAAACTACCCAAGTGGCCATTCATGGGTGAATGGATAAACAAAATGTGATACATAAACAGAGTGGAATATTATGCAGCCTTTAAAAAGAAGGAAATTCAGATGCATGCTATTATATACATGAATCACAAGGACACTGGGTTAAGTAAAATAATAAGCCAGTCACAAAAGGAAAATATTATATGGATTCCATTTATATGAGGAACCTAAATGAATCAGAATCACATAAACAGGAAATAAAAGGTGGTCTCCCAGGGTTGGGGAGGAAAGAGGAGAATTAGTGTTTAGTGGGTTTAGAGTCTCGGTGGTGCAAGATGAAAAACTTCTAGAGACCCACTGCACAACAGTGTAAATTAATTCCACATCACTGAACCACACAGTTGCCTCCGAATGTTACACTAAGACAAAACAGGAAACAAGCGATCGTTCAGTGGTTATATGCTGATTATCTTCAAAGCTGATTTCTTCCAGGTAAATCATTTCTATTAAAATAATGGCAGTTTTTTACTTGTTCCTTTTCCAACCAGTCCCCTTAGTTTCTCCCCCAAAAGTCCATATTAAACAGTTTCTGAGTATCTGAGAGTTTAGGAATTGCTGAAATTTGAAATATCTGAAGATATTTCTGTTTTCATTGTGACTTTATTCTCCCAAAGAAAATATATTTTTACCTTCCCCCACCTCCTTCTTATACATGAAAAAACACAGCCTCCACTTCAGAAAGTGAAGAAGGACCATGAAGTGCCATCGAGATGTTTTATGTAAGCCAGGCATGGTGGTGCATGCTTGTAATCCCAGTACTTGGGAGGCTGAGATAGGAGGATCTCAACAACTTAGCCAGACCCTCTGCAATTTAGTGAGACCCAGTTTCCAAATAAAAAATAAAATAGGGCTGAGGTGTAGCTCATAGGCAGAGTGCCTCTGGGTTCAATCCCCAGTACCACAAAAAAAAAACAAAAAACAAAAACAAAAACTTTATGCTTATAGAAAATCTTGTTGAATCATTCTCAGGAAAGCCATGAAGAGGCTTCCTAGTTTCTTTTAGAAGTAATATTATAAAGAAGGATTATATTATTTAAAAAAAAAAAAAAAAAAACTACATTCAAGTTGGGCGTGGTGGCTTATAATCCTAGTACTTGGGAGTCTGAGACCGGAGGATCTGGGTTCACAGCCAGTCTCAGCTACTTAGTGAGGCCCTCTGCAACTTAGTGAGACCCTGTTTCAAAATAAAGAATAAAATGGGGCTGGGAAGTGTCTATTTAGGTCCTTTGCCCATTTTTTGATTGGGTTGTTTTTTTAGCTGTGATTTTCTTGAGTTCTTTGTATATCCTAGATATTAGACCTCTAACTGAAGAGTAACTGGCAAAGATCTTCGCCCACGCTGTAGGCTCTGTTGAGGTTCTTGATAGTTTCCTTTGCTGCACAGAGCTCTTCAGTTTAATGCAATCCCAAATGGCCAATAAATGTATGAGGAAATGTTCCACATCATTAGCAATCAGAGAGTTGCAAATCAAAACTACCTTGAGATTTCACCTAACTCCAATCAGAATGGCAATCATAAAAAACACAAACAACAACAACTGCTGGCGAGGGTGTGGAGAAGTGGGAACCCTAATACATTGTTAGTGGGATTGCAAACTAGTGCAACCACTTTGGAAAACAGTATGGAGGATCCTCAGACGAATGGGAATGAACCTACCATATGATCTAGCAATACCACTACTGGGTATCTACCCAAAAGAATGGAAACCAAACTATCAGACCAATGCATGTGTATCTATATTTATAGCTGCACAATTCACAATTACCAAACTATGGAAGCAGCCAAGATGTCCATCAACAGATGAATGGATTACAAAACTATAGGATAGC
>PVLC010031519.1:0-18748 GCA_004027655.1 Graphiurus murinus
AGAAAAAAGAAGCCATGTAATAACACAAGGCAAATACTGGTAGAGTGGTGAGTGGACCACCAGCCAAAAGTCATGAAGAATAAGGCTGTGCCAAGGCCCAGAGAGGACAGAGCCTCATCTTCCTCCTTGTTTTGTGCCCTACGAATCCAGCCCTTTCCAAAATATATGTGCCATGATGATTTTGTTACAAATTGTGACAGTTTCCCTTATTAGTGAGAGAAACCATGCAAGGGAGTATTAGCTTTCTACTTATCTTATTACAACTTAATCATACATAAGGTCTATGGCTATAGAAATTAAAGAACTGTGCTATATATAATTGAGTTCTTTCTTTGCTAATCATGTTTGGGAAGAAAGCAACGTTTTCTGATTATTTTTTAGTAGGAGAAAACAAGACGTAGATACATTTTGAGCGGTAAGATGAACTTCCTATATACTGCAACTCTGTAAAATGAGGACACAGAACTAGATTATCTTCAAGATATTTTCCAGTACACAAGCCACAAGATTTACAGCACATGCATATCTCTATTTTCTCTTAGTGATGAAATGAACAGAATTTGAAAATTTATGAGAAAAGGGAGCAACTACATATCCAAATACATTATCTTTATTTTTCTTTGTGGTACTGGGGATTGAACTCAGGGGCATTCAACCTCCGAGCTACATCTCCAGTCCTATTTTTTTTATTCTTTATTTTGAAACAGGGTCTCACTAAGTTGCGGAGTGCCTTACTAGGTAGCTGAGGCTGGCCGCGAACCCGAATCCTCTGGTCTCAGCCTCCCGAATGCTGGGATTACAAACGTGCGCCACCACGCCCGGCTTTATCTTTATTGTTCTACACATACTCAACATACACACACATATACACACATGTGCTTTATACTTCCAACCATTCCATCACCTTTACCAAATCACAAACACCACAAACTTGTTTTCCTGTACTAACCCAGGGGCATTTTACCTCCAAACTACACCTCCAGCTCTGTTTCTATTTTTATTTTGAAACATAAGTTGCTGGGAGTTTCACTAAATTGCTGAGGCTTCCCTAGAACCTGTGATCCTCCTGTCTCAGCCTCTAAAGTACTGGAATTACATGTGTGCACCACCACACCAGGTTACCACAAACTCTTTGTTGGGACTTGCAATTCTGAATTCTACACGCAATCTCACTTCACCCTTGCAGCAATACTAGACCATTCCTCCTTCTTTTGTAGATGAAGAGGTTGAGGCTAGAGGAAGATAAATACTTTGTCCAAATCACACAGCCATGAGCAGAAGTGCGACTGAAATATCTGACTCTAAATCTATGGCTTTACATGATGCTGGTGGGTCCATGGAAAGGTACAGATATTAGGTAAGAGTGACAAGAGCCAAATCACATCACCATCACTCTCAACTCTGCATTTGGTTTCTTTCTTGGCAAACACTACTTTTCTTACTCTTTCTGTCCCACTTAGTTCTTCACAAAGCCATTTTAGAGGTTCTTTTAATCCATTTCTCTGATTCCAAAAGAGTGTAAACACACCGGATGAATGCCATCTGTATTTCCTATCTTCTTCCTTTGTTCTCTGAAAATAGTTTTTTTTGGAGAAGTAACACGATAAGGTGTAAAGGACATAGGTTTGGGTTTATTAGTTTTTTAGTTTGTAACTTGAGACGGATAAAACATCTCCTAGGATTATTATGAAGCTTCTATTGCCCATTTGAAGCATTTAGTGCAAAATGGCTGTTGTACAATTCATTAAAAAGGGTAAGGTTTTTTTTTTAATATTCTCAGTACTGATGAAATGTATAATAAATATTATGGGAGAGGGAGATGTGATTGCATAGCTTATATAGTCGAAATATCACTTTCCTTTCTTGAAGTCTTGGAAAAAAAGTCTCTGAAAAAAAGATTCTCTGAAGGGAGAAAGGAGACCTGCAGAGGCTCTCACTCTGACCCACCTGAGCTCACCTGGTAGCTAGTGCAGCTGTGCTTGAAGGGTCCTTGTTATAACAATGCAAATACAAGCTGTATCACCTACTTTGTTTTCACATACCACCTGATATCTATTAATAATGGTTTTGGAATATAACCAAATCCTAACCTTCATTAAAAAGTTCAGAGAAAATTTGAAGCTTAAGAAGTAGTGTTATTAGAGACTTAGAGACCACTAGATATACTGATCTAATCATTCATTTATCCACTTGACATTTGTTGAATATTATTGGAAACCAGGCATTATATTATTAAATATATAATGAAAAAAACAATATAAAAACAGTGACAACTGATATGTATTTGGCGCTTCCCACACCAGGTGTTTCATATCTTAAGCACTTTATACTCTTAATTAATTAGCTTTCATAACAATTTTATGGACTAGGTATGGTTCTCACCACCGTATTTTAGCAGTGAAGGCACTAGTGAGAACAAAACAGCTGAATGGAGGTTCCTGGTACATTTCCCTTCACAGAAAAGGACCAAAAAAAGAAAATCAACAGCTATTTCACTGGTGTGTTATGAAGCAGAGTTCCAGAATGCAAGAGGATATGGCAGACAGCTGCTAGGAGGGCTGGCTCCATCAACTCCATGGACCCAGTCCTGTGAAACCAGTCAGGTGCAGCCAGGTGGCTCAACCTTAGTTCCAAAGTGTGCAAAGCCCCAGGAAGCAGGGCAGCATTCCTAACCATTCTTCTGTGGCCTACAGAAGCATCCAGGTGGCCCATTCTGATAAAGTCATCTGCTGAAGCCCTGGGAATCAACCAGATTTCCTCGGTCACTCACCACACCACCCAGAGGCAGCTGAGCATCCTGCCATGAGGGGCTTGGCCTGTCAAGATCCTTGGAAGGAGACAGGTAGACCTGCGCACCCACCTTTGGTTCCTGGAAGCACCTAGGCATCCATTTCTGAGTAGATCACCCCCTAGAGCCCTCAGAGAGTCCTCTGTGCAGCTCTGAGGCACTGAGATCCCCCTAACCCCTCATGTTGTCCCCTGGCCACCTGGGCCCACCAGAATTGCCCACTCCTTGTAGCTATCAGAAACTGATGGGCACCCCATTTTCACTGCTTAATATTACTAAAATATTCATAATACCTAAAGTGATCTAAAGATTTAAAGAAATTTCTATTAAATTAGCATTGACATTCTTCATGGAAATAGTAAAAAAAAGGTCTTAAATTTGTAGGAATCACAAAATTCTTGAAGAGCCAATCTTGAACAAAAAGAACAAAGCTAGAAGCATCACAATATCTGAGCTTAAAACATACTACAAAGTACTATTAACCAAAATAGCATGGCTCTACCATAAAAATAGACACAAAGACCGATGGAACACGATAGAGAACCCAGAAATAAAATCAGGTATTTGTAGCCATCTGATTTTTAACAAAGGCAATTAGAATATATGTTAGAGAAAGAAAATGTGATACACGTAGATATAGCGGAATAGTATTTGGCTATTAAGAGAATGAATTCTACCATTTGCAGCAACATGGATAGAATTGGAGTACATGATGTTAAGTGAAATAAATTACTGAAAGATAAATACTGAATCATCTCACAAGTAGAAGCTAAGGTGTTGATTTCATTACAAGTCAAGAGTAGAACAGAGACTACCAGAGCATGGGAAGAGTTTGGGAAGAAGGATGGATGGAGATAGGGTGGTTAATGGGAATAGTTGGATAGGAAGAATGACTTCCAATGTTCTATAGCAAAGTAGGATAGCCATGATTGGCAACAATTAATTGAATGCTTCAGCATCCCTTAAAGAATAGATTTTGGATATGTTCCCAACAAAGAAATGACAAATATCTGAGGTGATGGATGTACTAGCTATCCTTATCTGATTATTGCACATTGTATACATGTACTGAAATGTCGCACTATACTCCATAAATATATAAAATTACTATGCCAATTAAACATTAAAAAAAGAAAAAGAGGTACCAAGTGCACATATTTTTTTTATATTATGTGGTGAAATTTGAGAATGCAAAAGATATCTACTCTGCTCCCAGAAAGAGTTCAAGGATGACCAACTGGCAAATAAAAAATGTGATAATTAATTGTCTAATAATTTATAATAATTAATCTTATTTTTACACTATACAACCTACCCTTCCACAGCAATGATTAATTCTGACTAGACACAATAAAAGAAGGTGTCCAATTTGAGTTGCATTGTGAAAAATAATAATAGTAATAAATAAAAAAAACTGGCAGACAATACAGAGAAGAGCATCCCAGACTAAAATGGTGGCAGGAGCAGCCCTGAGTGTTTTAAATAGCTGCTGCAGACAGAAAAATGCAGGTAGCTCAGAATAGTTAAACTGTAAGAAGAGGTTAAAGCTAGAGAAATTTGAAGGATGCTGATCATTAAAGACCTTGAATGCTGTTGAATTTTGGATTTTATTCCTTAGGCTTTTGGAGATTTATAACCAAGGAACACACAAGATGCAACTTACATTTTAAGTGGATACGGAGGAATAAGCTGAGGGCAGAGGAACCTCTTAGGAGGAATTTGCATTAGTCTGGGTAGAGATAATTAGGGACAGATTGTTGGTTGTTGAGTTAATAGAGAAGGGACAAATTTATTTGATAGTTAATAATTAAAAATTTCCTGAAGTTGGTCAGTGGGGGAAAAAAAATTGAAGCTGATATGCAGAGAGAAGCAGAGTCAAGTGACAAAGAGGGAAAAGTGCTGGTCAGGTTTAGTTTATTCTAATTGCTGGGGCTCATCTGCATTTGCCTCTCTGACTTTTCAGTTACATACATTCCGTCTTTTGTTCTAAGCTGTTTCATATTGATATTTTGGCATATGCTCAGGAACCACAAACATGTAAGTTTTAGGAAGTAGAAGAGACAATCCAATTCAAGATCTGACCTCCCTGATGTGGACAATTACAGTTGAAGATAGAGTTGAACAGATGATTGATCTTTCAAGCCTGAGAAACATGATTCCCTTCCGTATCTCTTGACATCACAGAGGACCAAAGATACAGATCCTTAATCAAAACTTGTTCGCTTACACAGACGAGATATGAAGAACAGAGAGATCCTGGAAGAGTTTCAGTTCACTGCTGTAAATTGAGGAGCTGTGATCGATGCAGTAATGAACTGGATTAAAAGGTGGGCAACATTTTCGATGTATTGATGGAATTGAAATCATTTAGCATGGAGAGAGGAAGCCTAGAGCACAAAATTGCTGTCTTGAATGATTTGAAATGTTCGGAAATGTAGCTCTATGACAAATGCTTCTTTCTTTCCACCCAGGACAGAGCCGGAGGAAATGGATTCAAGTCGAAGCCGGATCTATTTAGGTGAATTATATGAGAGAGCTTCCTGACCTGAAGGCTATTTGGCTTAGGAATGGATTGCTAAGCCAGGTCAAGGAATACCTTTCTCCAGAGAGAGAATCAGAAGGATGAAGGGGATTTGGAAAGTCATTTAAGCAGATGAGAATCGATCTTCTTTTTAAAGACCAAGCCCCTGAGAAAGAAATATCATGACTTCATACCAGTGTCTAACCACCTTCACTTTTTACTTGTGTCTGACTTGATATTGTAGCTTCAAACCATTTCCTCATTTTTCTTTTCTCAGTTGAAGTAGAAAAGAGTCAGCCAAGATCTTCAAAATCCTTGGTTATTTTAAAGGTCAATATTAAGCCACCATTCATATCCTCTTTTGCAAGCTGAATATTCCCCTTTCTGTAGCCTTTTCTCATAAACATTGTTTTCTAATCCTTTAATTGTCTTTGTGGTTCTTCCTTGGAAAGTCTCCATAGTTTGTAGTTTGGGGTACAATTATCTGGTGAGAGTTTTAAATACTGAATACAGTGAACTAGTTGCTTCTAAGTCTTAAACAATTTTACTCCTGTTTGTGTCATTTGACATAATATTCTTTTTTTATTTTTTGAAAACAGTGATGCTCTTGAATTTTGCTTACTTCCACTGGACTTGCAACCTCTTTCTGCTTTCATTTTATTTTCCCTTGAATCTCTGATGTAACTCACATTTATGGTAAAAAATACTCAGGAATATATTGAACGAACAAATCGATGTTCAAATCAATAAATTTCCTATGGGGGTTTGTGTGTTGTGAAAATTTATGACAATTTATGATGTAGTTATCTAAAACTAGAGTGAACTTTCATAGAAAAAATATGGCCTACATGCAATATAAATAGATCTCTTTGATATTCTGACCTGCAGTTTATACTATTTTTAAATCCTTTTTTGACAGCATGTACGTTCAAAAGCCACATTTTCTAGTTTGTTTGGTGTTGGTTTTTAAAAGTTGTGAATGCTAATGGAAAATAAGAAAGATAAATAGAACACTATAAAATAAAAGTAAATATCCCTTCCCCTGTTTCCCAGTGCCAGTCATTACACAGATGTAACTATTATCAATAGACTTGTATTGTCCCTTTGTAAAATACTGTATAGATTATTTAACACCTTGTTCTCTTTTCTCCCCACATTTTCCCCCTAGTGTGTGGTCCCTTAAAATATGCACAGAATTTAACCATTTCCAGTCCTCTTGTACAATTATCGTATCCCCAAACACCATAATCTCTTCTGAAATATTGCAAGTCACTTTCTAATTTGTCTCCTCACATCCACTTTTGCCTCCTGTCCCTAGTTCTTTTTGTTGTTGTTGTTTGTTTGTTTGTTTTTTCTTTGTAGCAAATGAATGATTGTTTAAGAAGCAATAAAATAGATCCTGGCATTCTCTTGCTTTTAACCCACTTCCCTCAGCACTAAAGCCAAATCCTTATAGTCCTTTGCCCAACAGGCTCTTTAGGGGTTCAGGTCTCTACTCCTTCTATGGCGTTATCTTGATATCGTCTCCATTATCTTCCACACCCATTCAATCAGCCCAGCTTCCTTGCTCTCCTGAAATAGGCCAGGTCTAATTCACTCCAATCAGTGCTGTGCTGTTATATCTGCAGGAAGCTCTTCTCTTGGCTGCCACAGAGAGAATTCTCCCATTGTCTTTACATCCTTGCTGAAGTACGGATGTCAACTTATGAGAGAGGACTTGATTAACAGCCCCATAAGCCTCTGTAGACATTAGCTCTCCTCATTCAAGTTTTGAATTTCTTCTCTGTCTTGGCATAGGGTTGGGATTGGGGTTGGGGTGATAATTGCACTTATGCATTGGATTGAATTTATAATGTTCCTGGAGATCTCGCGGAGAGTAGGTAGCCATTTTGGAGGTAGTGCTTGATTGGGGGGGGGGCTCCTTGAGGTCATGACTTTGGGGATTATATATGGACTTTCCTCCCTTTGCTATCTCTCTTGCTCTCGGCCTCCATGATGTGACAGAAGAGCCATTGCTCTCTCCCTCTCTCTGCTTCCCACTGCAGTGTCTTGAACTCCACAGACCTGGGCTGCCATGGACTGAATTGCTGAAATCTCCAGAGCGATGAGCAAATAAGTCTCCCTTCCTCCAGACTGTGTATGGTCAGGCTTATTGGGTCACAGCAGTGAGAATATTGACTAGAACAGTTTCCTTCCCATCTTGGCATTTAGTGACTCTATATGCTTTGCTTTGGTCAATACAATGTAGATGGAAGTGCCCTGTGGAAACATGTAAGAATCTGTGTGTGATCCCCATTGTACTCTTGGCCTTCTTTGACACCTGCTAGAGACTCCAAGAGCATGGATCCCTGAATCATCACTACACAGAGATATACCTCTTCAAATTTTTATGATTCTTTCAAGATCTTATTACTCCCTGACAAATGAGTTTGGTTATTGTTCATGTATTTCTTCTAGGGAATAGGAACTTTGTTTTGTTCAGTACTACAACTACCTGGAAGATAGTTGGTGCTCAATAATTATTTTATAATTTAATAAATAACCTCCATGAAAATATAGCAGTATGTAGCCTATTTGGCTCTCAATTCTATGGGTGTATCAGATATTGTATGGATATACATAGACTATTATGAACTTGTTATTTCTATTTTTTTGTTTTTCTATTAAACTATGCTGAAATAAATTTCTAAATCGATTTTTCCCACTTGTAGGCAATATTTTAAATAAATGTTAAGAGCGTTATGGAACAAGGCATACATTTATTTTAATTTAATTTTTTTTACTTGTTCCAAGATTGCCCTGTAAATAAACTATGTCAAACTAGAGAATATATAAATATATAAATGTATGATAGTATGGATAGAAAGTATGAGAATTAGTCCAGGGAAAGAAATAAATGTGAAGCTGTTTGTCAAGGGAACTTGATATTAGAATTTGGGACTAACCTGGAAATCCCAAGGAAATCTGTGTGTGTGTGTGTGTGTGTGTGTGTGTGTGTGTGTGTGTGTGTGTAGATGTTTCTCTTACCTTTGCATATTAACATGCCTGCTGTGATCAGTTTCTTCCTCATTAAAAATACATATAAAGTCTACTTTATTTGTAATTATGATCAGTATTTTCCAAATGTTAGTCTTTCAAACATGATTTGAAAGGATGCCTATGAGGCCATGCAAAAAGGTCAAGTTGAGAAAGGCTGAGCGATTAGTCATTCAGAAAGTACGTTATCACACTTGTTACATAAAATTTGCAATGTATATTCTTTATATCATTCCAACCAAGAAGATTTTACTGCTTTACTCATTCTGAGAAATAAGAAAGCCCTAAAAAGTAACACAGCAAACAGTAAGTGATTTGCTTAAACCCACTCAGGAAGTCCCCAGTACACAGGAATCAAATCAAAAGTTCCTAATTTCCTTTCTTTTGTTGATGCCATGAAATAATTTGTCAAAACACTTCAAAGTCTTTCTTTCAAAGTCTACTGAAAATGTTTAATGAAAGTCTGAGTTTCTAAAATTCATCTTCTAAAGGAAGAATGTTTCAAAGTGTTGCCTGAAAACAAATAATTTGCACCGACGCTACTCTTTGCAAGTACCTGCACTTTTCAATGTGCTTCTGTACCCTTGCTTACTAAGTTGGCCTTGAGGCCAGGCAGGGAAGGAGTCACTCATAGGTACGTACCTGGAGTGTTGGTCTTGGGCAGGACTGCATCTCCTCCTCATCCACCTCAGTGCTAGGACTTAAGCAGCACTTAAAATAGTCATTTAAAAAATGAGTGAGGAAAATAAAAAGATACGTTTAAAAATAATGCTGGGAGGAGAGGAAAATGAGGAATGACTACTTAATGGCTATAGGATTTCCCATTGCTATGATGAAAAAGCTCTGGAGGTATCTATTGGTGATATTTATACAAAATTGGGACTGTGTTTAATGCCACTAAATTGCACACTTTCAAATAACTGTAATGGTAAATTTTATGTTATGTCTACTTTACTGCAATAAAGAATGTTAAAATTTTTTCAATAGAAATGACTTGTTACCTCATACCTGAGAAATGTAATTTTATCTGTTAATAGGCATAGTTTCTGAGTATTAGCTATTGCATCAGATGAATTTCAAGTGAAGACATTTAAAATAAATCAAAATGCACATCTTTTTCCCACTTGAACAACTTTACAAATACTTAACCATTGATTAGTTTCTCACTTGTGAACTTTCATATAAATGGACTCATTCACTACAAACTCCTTTTGCATAAGGCTTCTTTTACTCAGCATAATGCGTTTGAGTTTCACTTTGAACAGTCTTTTTTTTTTTTTTTTTTTTAAGATGAAAATAAAACCAACAACAGCAAGCCTTTAATGAAGTTTTCCAAGTACTTACAGAAATGGCGTTGCTTAAATCTGTTGCCTCAGAAAAAGACTAGTCATAAAATGTAGGCCTCGTCTAGGGATATATAAACTTTTTCTTGGAGAGACTGAACACTTACAGAACATGTATTTGGGAATACTACATGAATCATACTGATGTTGAAAATTTCAAAGCCCATCCCTGTTTTGCTCTGTGCCTTGTACTTGTAAATAGGAGTTTACTCTGGAGTCAAAGGCCTGATGTTCCCTTTGAAGTCAGAGAGAAAAAGAGGAAGGAGACAGAGCAGGAGAGAAGGAAAGAGGGAGAGAGATATGCTTCCATCAGGCCTGTGAGGGACACAGAAAAACCAAAAAACACCAGCAGATCCTCATCCTTGGTCCTATTTAAAAACCATGCATGTGGTTCCAATAAGGGGTACCGAATCATCTGTCTGGATATTTTATCTTTTCTTACCTAAAGTGTGAAGCAGCCTGAGCTTTCAAAGCAACAGGATACATTTAACAAAGTACTGCAATACCTGTTTTCTGCGTGAAGTTGTGATCCCCAAGAAAGTGGACAAAGCTGAACTCTGTTGCTGAGCAGTTGTGTGTCAGGCTTCCATTCAAGTGCTTCAAGTTTACTTTAAGTGACATGATGCAAACATATGATTCAGATCTTTAAGTCACAGCTACAGAAGCTCTGCCAGGCACCATTATTTAGTCTTGAAAGTTCCATTATTTCCAGACATCCCAAAGGAAGAGGCTGCCAAGAAAGAGGAGGAGCAGGAAGCCCTCTCAAGAGGTGTCCTGCCAGGGAGATGACAAGACAGATATAATTTCAACACCATTCTAATTTGCTACCCTGACCAGAAGGGGAAGAATCCAGTCTTCTCCATCAACAAAATCCTCCACACTGAGAACTCTATTAATCCCATCAGCTGAACTCCCTACTCTCCATGCAAGACTATATTATTTTACAGGTATGAAACCCTGGTTAAGGTCTGAAAATGTTTTGTATTAGTTGGAAGGCAACAGAAGAAAGGATGGGGAACCATATTAAGGAGGGTCTTTGAGAAATAAAATGTATTTCCTTGGTTTTTTAACCTTTGTGGAATTTAAATATAAATTTATTTTTACAGTTCAATTAATGTAATTAGAGAATTTGAAAAAATGTTTTAAAGAAGTCTTGAGATTCAGGCTGAATACCAAAATAGCTTCTTAAATAATGTTAGATAGCTCTGTTTCTGGATATAATTAGGACTAGTCTAAATTTTCATTTGTCTGAAAATATCATGGTGCAGCTGATGGGCGAATGTGGGAGTAGCTGATTTGTTAAAATGTGTTAAGCAATTTAATAAATACCTTAAGTAAATTACTTAATTTTATACTAAGTAATAAATCACCAAAATATTTCATAAAATATTTTCTGAAACAATAGTAATTAATTTCTCAAACTGCAGAATTGCATGCCAATTTTTCAAAAGCCTTTTTTTATGCTAATGGTTGTAGATAGTAAACAATGTGTGGGTCAACCTATTGACTTCTGTTAAATTTAGAGAAAGGTTAATTTTTAGTTAAATAATATTAGAATTCTATTTTTTTTATTAAAAATGACATGTGTTAGTCATTTTACTTTTTCATCAATGTGTTTATCTTGCATTTTTTTCTTGTGAATTTTAAATTAATTTTATTAGTAGTACATTAGACACAAAGCTTCACATTTTATGCATTCTTTTTTTTTTTTTCTATCTCCATGGATTCACTCACATAATAAGTATTTATAGCATATATACCATGGGTCAGGCCTTTTGGACACAATACCTACTCACCTAGAAATTTCATTCTAGCAGACAGTTTATTTTGAAGACAAACTGTGGCTGGTTAAGGCTCAGTCAAACAATATTTAAAATGCTACAAGACCTAAGTTCTTTAAAAATCCAACAAAGGTATCTTTTACCTAACTAAACTAAAGAGAGGATAAATTACGAGTCCCTTCTGGGTGGGAAATGCAAATTATAGATACAAATACAGTGTTTATATCAGTAAGGACTCATGAGTATTTGTTTTACTTATGTATTCTAATCTATCACTGTCATTATTAATTTTGTTGCTCAAATTGTCCAAGATTTAGCCTATGGGAATGCCTTCAAATTTTTTAAAATAGCCTCTTAACAGGCTGTTATATTTTGAACTCTCTTTCTGGTACTACAAGCTTTGTAGTACAAGATACTGTATTTGGTTGTTGTTTTTGTATTGTTTTGCTATGGTCCTAATTTCAGACAATTTTTCATGGATCCATTTTTGGTTTTCTGAGGAAATTCCACACTGATCTCCCTAGTTGCTGCACTTTCAATCTCACCCACAATATATGATTTCCTATTTTCCCACATCCTTGCCAGCATTTATTGTTGCTTGTGTTCTTGATGATTCCATTCTAATGGGTGGTAAATGGAATCTCAGTGTAGTTTTGATTTCCATCTCTCTGATTGCTAATTATGTTGAACATTTTTTCAAATATTTATTGGCCATTTGTATTTCTTCTTTTGTGAAATACCTAATTAGTTCAATAGTCCATTTCTTAGTTGAGTTTTTTTTTAAAGTTTTAATTCTTTTAAGTACTTTGTATGTTCTAGATATTAGTCCTCTATCAGATAAATAGCTGGCAAAGATTTTTTTCCCATTCTGTAAGCTCTCTTTAAACTCTGGATCATTTCATTTGATAAGAAGAAACTTTTTAGTTTAATGTCATTCCATTTAATAATTCATATTTTAATTTCCTGAGCTTTGGGGGGTCTTATTGAGGAAGTTTCTACCTGTGCCTATATGTTGGAATGTTGGACTTATGCCCTCCTCTAGTAACTTAAAGTTCTCTGATTTAATTTCCAAGTTTTTGATCCATATCAAGTTGACTCCCATGCAGGGTGAGAGGTAAGGATTTAATTTCATTTTTCTATAAATAGGTAACAAGCTTTCCCAACACCATTTGTTGAAAAAGTTGTCTTTTCTCCAGTGTATGTGTTTGTCATCTTTGTTGAAAATCAATTGGCTATAAGTGTGTGAATTTGTTTCTGTATCTTCTATTCTGTTTCATTGGTCTATTCTGTGTCTGTTTTTATGCTAATACCATGCTGTTTTTATTACAGTAGCTCTGTAGTAAAATTTGAAGCCAGGAATTGTGATTTCTCCTGCATGATTCTTATTGCTGAGAATTGCTTTGGCTATTCTAGGTCTTTTGTTTCTCCATATGAAATTTAGGACTGATTTTTCTAGGTCTGTGGAGAATGACATTGGTAATTTCATAGGATTGCATTGATTCTGTACATTACTTTTAATAGAATGTCCATTTTGATTATATTTATTCTGCCTATCCAAGAGCACGAGAGATCTTTCCATCTTCTAAGATTTTCTTCAATTTCTTTCTTTAGTGTTTTCTAATTTTCATTATAGAGGTCTTTTGCCTTGTTTATTTTGATTTATTCCTATGTATTTTATTGTTTTGGGGGTTTTTGTAAATGGAATTATTTTCTGGGTTTATTTTCCAGTGGTTTCATTGTTGGCATATAGAAAAGCTATTGATTTTTTTAGATTGATTTTTGTATCCTGCTATCTTGCTGAATTTCTTAATCAGATGTAGAAGTCTCTTGGTTGAGTTTTTTTTGGCGTTCTAAATATAGGATTATGTCATCTGCAAATAGAGATAATATCAATTCTTCTTTTCCTATTTGAAAACCTTGGATATCCTTATCTGGCCTTATCACTTTGTTTAGAGTCTGAGTACTATATTGTAAAGAAGTGGTGATAGTGGGCATTCTTGCCTTGATACTGATTTTAAAAGGAATTCCCAAGGATTTTCCCTATCTAATATAATGTTGGCTTTGGGTTAATTGTATATTGCCATAGTGACACTGAGGTAAGTTCCTTCTATTTCGATTTTCTGGAGTGATTTTTGTTGTTTTGACCCTGGATGTCACTCATTCTTTTGTTCTTGATGTATTTAAGATTGTCTACCTTGGCTTCTATGTTAGTCATTTTGATTATTATGTAGAGTGGAAAAGTTCTTCTTTGATCTTGTCTCGTTGGTATTCTGAATGTCTCCTTTCTGTGGGTATGCAACTATTTTTCTCTGTTTGGGTAATTCTCTGATATTTATTTCTACTAAGAGGTTTCTAATACCCCTGGTTTGTACTTCTAGTACTTCTTCAATTCCTATTATCCATAAGTTAGGTCATATTTCATATTATCCCATATTTATTAGATATTGTGGTCATGTTGTCATATTGTCCTTTCTATATTGTTAACTGTGTGGTCAGTTTTTAATGAACTGTCTTCCAAGAGTGAGACTGTTTTCTATGTGGTCTAGGCTGCCAGATGTAGTTTCTACTGAGGTCTTAAATTCGTTTATTGTTTCATTCACTTTGCTCAAAGTCTTTTTTTTGTTTCCTAGGGCTTCAATTTCTCTATTCATGTATTCATTTCCTGCACTTTCTCTGATTTCATTTCTGAGGCTTTTGTTGATATTGAAAATCAAAATTCTCAATTCTCCTTCTGGCATTTTCTGCAGCTCAGTATTTGTGATCTCCCTTCCTGTTGCATTGTGGGAGTTTATTGTTTCCTTGTTGGTCTTCATTCTCATATTTGCAGATCAGAATTCTCAGGTTTTTATTTCTGCTGTCTTGACATCCTCTTCCTCTTTGTGTAAGAGTCCTATGTCTACCTGTTATCTATCTATTTGCTGAGAGTATATATTTGCCTCAACAAATCTGTCTCGTATAATCAGACTTTTGAATTTGTCCCCCAGAATCTCTTTAACAAGATATAATTTTTAGTCAGTGCAGAGTTTTTGATGGCTGCAGGCCACTGTGTTTTCCAGGTCCAAACTCAGCCGGGCCAGAGACTATAAAATTCCATTCAGAACCACTGTTGCTCTGCTGGTTGCAAACCTATGAAACCCTGCAGAGCACTGACTTCTATTCAGCAATCTTTAATCCCTGTATCTAATCTTTTTTTATATACATTTAAATATTTGGCTTATCTGTAAATTCCTTCCTCAACACAAAATCATAAAGATATTTTTACGTGGTTTCATATAAAATTATTTTTAAATAAAGATTTAAACTAAATCTTTAATTCAATTAGAATGATTTTTATGGGGTGAGGTAAGAGTAATTCATATTTATGTTTTTGAGTGATATTTTCCCCCATTCTCCAGCAATCTACAACACTCCATCTATAGTCATAAGTTCATGACTGGCTCTCTTTCTGATCCTTTATCCTTTTCTATTGCTTAATTTTTCATATTGGTAATTACTATACATTAAACCAAATCATAATTCCTGATAGGTAAATACAAACCCATTATTCTTCAGTAAAAGTATCTTGACCACTTGGGGTAATTTGTTTTCATATAGAGTTTAAAATAATGAGAATTAGATCATCAGATTATTATAACAGTATATTATCATTTTGATTTGAATTTGTTTATAATTATAGTTAGATTTTGGAAGAATTTATATTTTTATAGTACTTATTCTATATATACTCTAGAAGGTCAAGTAGTTTCATGTGTTTAGATCTACTTTAAAATTATTAGAGACAAATCCAGTCACTTTGCATTATCTTTCTGTAGTACATTAAATTTATTTAACCAACATCTTTTTAGATTCTTTTTAATGGTATTCATGAGGGAGACTGATCTGAACTTTTTCCTTCTCATAATATTTCTATCTGGTTTTGATATAAAGATTTGCTATTCTCATAAAATGATTGGGAAAATAGTCATTTCCTGTGCTTTTTGAATCTATGTTTAATATTTAAATGACCTACTACATTAATATTTGGTATAACTCATTGATAAATATTCATGGATTTGGAGTTTACTTTCAGGAGAACTTACTACTAATGCTTCTATTATTAAACTATGTTAAAGTATTAGCTATCAATGTGACTTCATTTAAAGACTAGAGCTTTAAGGAGATAATTATAGGTAAATGAGATTATAAGGGTGAAACCTTAATACTGTAGGTCTGATTTTTCTTAACTAATCTAACTTGATTGTATCAATTTTATTGCTATTTTCAAATATTATTATTATTATTATTATTATTATTATTATTATTATTATTATTTGCGGTACTGGGGGTTGAACTCAGGGGCGTTCTACCTCTGAGCTATACCCCCAAGCCCTATTTTTTATTCTTTATTTTGAAACCAAGTCTCACTAAGTTTCGGAGTGCCTCACTAGGTAGCTGAGGCTGGCCTCGAACCCGGATCCTCCAGTCTCAGCCTCCCGAATGCTGGGATTACAAGCGTGCGCCACCAAGCCCGGCTTCAAATATTATTTTTTTTATTGATTTTCCCTACTGTTTGTTTTCTATCTTATTAGTTTTCAGTTATCTTTATTACTACCATCCCATTACTTCAGTATTGCTTAAGTTGCACACCAAAAATATCAATATATTATGCTGTTCTTTTTGTTGAGCTCATATTACTTTCTGATTTCCCTATAATAGCTCTATTAACCCATGGATTTTCTTGGTGGGAGGGGGGGGGCTCCTAGGATTGAAACAGAGACATTCTACCTCTGAGCTACTCCTCATCCGAGTCCATTTTGTTTTTTATTATTTTGAAACTGGGTTTCTCTAAGTGGAGAGGCTGGCCTCAAACCTGTGATCCTCCTGTCTCAGCCTCCAAGGGCTGGGATTACAGACATGTATCAACATGTCTGGCCCTAACCCATGGATTTTAAAAAGGAGATGTTGTTTAATTTCCAAATGTCTGAGGAATTTTTCAGATTACTTTCTAATATTAATTTAATATAATGCAATGTTATAAAATATACTGTGTATGAAACTATCCTTTACTGATTATTTAAAACAAGGCTACCTATGGTCTTTCTAATTCAATACTATACATGTACTTGATATCAATATGTTTATTCCTATTTCAAGGTACAGTGTTCTATTAATATCAATGTCAATACGAGTTATAGTGTTTAAACCTTCTGTATCTTTATCAGTTTTCAATTTTTTTCTATTAGTTACCAAAAAGGAGCTACACTTTTATTTATTTCTCCATTCATTTCTGTTAGTTCAGAATTATTTGAAACCCTGAAATTATATATGTTTGTATTTATATTTGTTATGGATTAACTCCTTTATTATTATGAAATGCCCTTCTTAACTCTCATATCTCTTTCTTTAAAATCTGTCTAATATTATTATCACTATATTTTTTCTTTTCATAGTTGATCTTCAAATTCAGTCATATACCTTCATTTATATGAAATATTAGTATACTATCCTTTCAACCATTACCATCATTGTGACTATTTTTATTGTACATTTTCCTTCCAAAAATGTTATAAATCTTACAAAATACAGTTACATTTGTTAAATGAAATTCTAAAATTGCAGTAAAGAAGCTGTTGTATATTTACTAGTCTATCTATTACTTCTAGTGCTTTCTATTCATTTGTGTAGATCTCACTTTACATCTGATGTTGATTTATTTTAGCTAGAACTTCTTGTAGGATTTTTGTTATTGTTGTTGTTGTTATTATAAATTCTCTCATCTTTTGCTTTTCAGAAATGTTTTTCAAGCAAGGCATGATGGTGCATATCTGAAATCCCAGTACTTGGGAAGCTGAAACAGAAGAATCATAGGTTTGAAGCTGGCTTCAGCAACTTAGTGAGGCTCTCAGCAACTTAGGGAGACCCTATTTCAAAATAAACAATAAAATGGGGGTGGGTGCATAGCTCAGAGGTAGAATACCCCAGATTTCAATCCCCAGTAACACACACACACACACACACACACACACACACACACACACATACACACATATGCACACACACGTGCGCGCGAAGAAAAAAATGTTTTTCATATATTTTTTGTTTAAAAAGATGTTTTCATTGGATATAAAATTCTATTTTGACTTTTTTCTATTAATGTAAAGTGTGTGTGTGTGTGTTTGTGTGATTTTGCGTGCATGTGTTCTGCCTTGGCATTTTTGTCAGATGAAAAATCATTGATCATTCTGTTATGTCATGTCTTTTTTCTCTGATTCACTCATATTTGGCAATTTTATTATGGTATTTGTCTGTATGGTTTTTTTTTTTTTTTTTTTTTGCGGTACTGGGGATTGAACTCAGGGGCATTCTACCTCCGAGCTATACCCCCAGGCCTAGTTTTTATTCTTAATTTTGAAACCGAGTCTCACTAAGTTGTATTTGTCTGTATGTTTTTAATTTCCTTTTATTCTGCTTTTCTTTCGCTATGCATTTGAAACTATAACTTGTAGATTTAATGAAATTTGGACATTTTGGACACTAGTTTTCATAATATTTTCTATTTCTTATCCACTTCTTAGACTCAGGTTATATGGTTGACTTTTTTTCTATTTTACTATAAGTCATTGAGTCTGTGGATTTTTTTCATTTTTATTTTTGTTTTTCTTGTGGTTTAACTTTATTACCTTTTTTCTCTGTGTGCTCAGTTTGTATTATTTCCATTGCTAATGCTTTACATTCACTGGTCTTTTCTTATGCAATGTGCAATCTGCTGCTAAATCCATCAAGTGAAGTTTTTATTTCAGAGATTGTGTTTTTCCTTTTTACTAGTTCCATTTGGTCCTTTTAAATATATTCTGTTTCCCTTCTCATTTTGTTCACATTTCCCTTTAAATCCTTGAACATATTTATAGAAACTGTTATTTAATTCTTGTCTGATATTCCCATCATCTCTGTCACTTTCAGTCTCTTTCTGCTTACTAAATTTTTTTCTTGAATACTGGTAAAATTTTCCTGCTTCTTCACATGTCTAATAATTTTTATTGGGTGGTAGATGCTTTGAATTTTATGTTGTTGATGCTGAATTTTATTGTTTTCCTTTAAGGAGCTTTGGAATTTGTTTTGGCAGTCAGTTAAATTATATGTGGATTAACTTAGTTCTTTTGATGCTGGGTTTATATTTAAAGTAGGTCTAGAATAGTATTTGCTCTGTTACTAGTGTAATGCTCCTATTAAGACATGAAATGTCTATTGAATGCTCTAGTATTCAAATAGGATCTTCACTGGTTTGAAATTGAATGTGTCC